>JAHWFP010124090.1:18919-29115 GCA_023313725.1 Lithobius niger | reverse complement strand
TATATACAATAATACTACGTCGTGTCACTGCTCTATAGTTTACAGCATTCACCTTGACCAAAATATAAATATCAATAGTGACCTTGGTGCTAGTTTGTATCGGTCAATTTCAACGAAAAGAAAAAGTAGAAAATAAGCCGAGACCACAATGGAGCCAACTATACGTGTCCTATGATTTTTCGGTCCTAGTGTTGTTAGTCAACAAATAGTGCTGCTTTGGGTACACTATTTCTTTTTTACGAAACAGCAATCTGATGGTGTCCGTATTACCAGGCAGGTCAACTCAAGTTTTATATTAGTTAGCTTACAGATTGAATTATTTCCAAATAGAGTGGGACATGGCGAACTTTATTATGTCCTTAGTAGTCCGTTATCAGCACGTGCAATACCCGGATGCGTCAGCTGTGAACAATCCCAGCACTCTCAAAACTCCGTTAAGTGGAACGCTGTTGTCCCTGGCTCGTTTCCCCTCAACCAACCACTCCATCTTTGGTATAAAAACCATGCGATTTTGTGCAGAGACACACCATTTAGCCAAACCCATTCCTTCCACAAGTCTTGTCTGCTGCCGGTACTCAAAGTAAGTATTTTTCGTAAGATTTGCTGTGTTTCTGTTGCAGAATGACAGAACAGTCTCTTCAGGTTATAAGGGGACGTTACGTTGTTGCACAAGTGTTTGTGGGTATATTTTATGGCTATCGTGATATTCACAATATGTTATTATTATTCGATAGTGATAGTTGCATAACTCAGCTTCGTTGATATGTATTCTGCTGTCAAATTCAGCTGTCACTCCACCAACTGCAGTTTTTGCTCTGGTATGTCAACATGGATGGCTAATGATCATGGTGGCTGTGCGGTGGCAGCAGTTAGGAAATGAAGGCGATCAGCGATAGGAGCAATTGGAAAAAAATGCCTGGAAAATTTCCTTCCAGGCATACTGAGGAATGTATACTATTATTGCGTTACTCAAATCAGATAGCTTGTTGTCAATTCTGGCTATTCTTTACAATTTTAGGTCCAACAGTGAAGGGAGGGGTTCCATTTCAGTCCCAATTTGGCCTTTTCCTATTTTTTTTCAGTTACAAAAATAGACTGAGCAACTAAAATTCTCCTCTAAACACAACTTGTCAATGATTCTCGCCAAGCTCTTCGACCGCTTGAAGTCATGCATGATATCAAAAGCTTAACTCTTTCGCCAAGTTAATCCCGTCGAGTAATAGTTCGAAAGTTTAATGAAAAATGTTCAGTTTTCATGTAACCAACAGTAATGACACATTTATGACGTTCACAGTTAGCTGTTGTAGGTAAGCTTTAATAACGTACGGATTACAGTGTAGAACAGTTTAGGCTTAAAGATACATATGTGACGTTTTCGTGGGTATATTGTTCATTAACGACTCTGCAGATTGCTAATTAAAATATGGCCGCCAAGCTGTTTGCGACACTCCCCCAATCGACTTAGGAAATTAACCATCACCTTTTACAATATTAAAAACGTGATTTGTTGATTTAGTGTTGAATATTGGCCTTCGGTTCGTCTGTAGTGCTTGGTTTGGGATGATACACACGACCTTTAAGATATACCCACAAAAAGTAGTCGCAGGGATTGAGGTCTGGGCTTCTTGGTGGCCAGATGTTGACAGTGCGGCATGAGATGAGCCGTTAAGGTTCGGTTTCGTTTGTTGTTTCTTATGGATCCAGACGGTTTTCATTCGAACACAAATCTCTGGATGGTTGGTCGGGACGAAGTTTTCTGTAGTTTGACTCCAAATTGTTTAGCGTATGTTCGGCGCATGGTGATTATTGACATTATTTCATTGACTTATCAACACTCTACACTCGCTTCTCGATTGCGTAAACGTCAGCCATGATGCGTGCAGCGACGCTTTCGTCACGTGTCTTTGTTCGCTTTGTAGATTTACTCTCAACCCTGTGCAGCTAAAAACTTCACAAAACACACTTTCCTTTGCTGTATTGTTATGAAATCTGTGATAGCAGGCTTAGTCTCAGCGATCTTTTGAAATGAGTACACCATAAATGTGTCATACTGTATTTCATTTAAGGTTTGAAGTCACAGTCGGTGGGACAAACTTGGCGAAATTGCTTGGCGTTTAATATCACGACTTCAAACGGCCAAATAACTTGGCTCGAGTCTTTAATACGTCTTGTTTTGGAGAGCTACCATGTATGTCTTTAGCCCAAACTGAGAAGATTATTTTTTTTCTTAGCAATTACGAGGTGATAAATCTAATATCCAGTTTTGCATTCCATTTTTTAGGGGGTGTTAGGTATACGTGTGTCTTAGTCTTTGTACAGAAGTGCAACTAGCTCATTCAAGTAGATTATAGGGTTTTCCGCTTGGATTTCACCAGCTAAATTGTCTCGTTCGACATCTACAGTGGGAAAGATAAGCCGGTTTGAGTTCGGCCTCTCTTAAGTAAAACAACAACAACAACAACAACAACAGAGTCGTATTATTTTGCAATGGGGAAAGCAACAATTCTCCAAAACAAGACGCCCAGCTCCTGACAGCAAGAATTCACCACACGGTCATTAAAATCCACAAAAACATTTAATTTTCAAGGGATAATTTTCCCCCTTGGTCACCTGCACAAAGGAGCCTTACAATGCATTACAATGAGCCTTATGAGAACGCACGGTCTGTGCAGGTGACCAAGGGGGAAAATTATCCGCTGAAAATTAAATGCTTTTGTGGATTTTAATGACCGTATGGTGGAATCTTGCTGTCAGGAGCAGGACGTATTGTTTTTAAACTCAACAACCACATTCAATATCAAGTTTTCAACAATTCTTCATTCGTGCTGTTGTTGTGTGCATACTCACGTCTTATCGATCAATTTCCGCAACAATGGCGTTTTACAACAATGGAACGCTTTAACTGCTAGCAATGCTAATCTGAGGATGACCTATATCCTCCTCCGTTTCGAGAAATGATCTTGCTCAACTAAATGATTAAATTTTGAATTAAAAGATAGTTTATCTCTCACTATGTCCTTATTTTCACCAACTACTTAACATTTTCGCGACGTCCTCCTCGACATTACTACGTGCGACACAATCCTCCACGTTACCATCGTCGGATAGATCGAAAAGACCTTCGAATGTTGGCTCAGCCAATATTGCATCTTTTTGTCTTCAGCAAACTACAACAACTCTACTTCTGCAACAATGCTTCTGCAGCGAGTCAAGGTTCATTGTTGTAATAAGTTATAACGCGTGCATAACAATGAGAGACGGGATGAGCTGGGGAAATCGTTGATAAGTCGGGTATCACCCACGTTCTCGTGACGCGCCCTCGTTATTGTTCCACATCATCCCTCAAACGGCCGGTAATATCGTATACTTAGTGTTCAATTGTTAATTGTTGTAAGCAAACTATGTTGTTTATTGGGTGGGTGACCGCCTGGGAATCCGGGTGCTGCAGACATAATGGCCTTAGTGCTTCGTCGGGCAGATGACCAGGGGTGGTTAACGCTCGCTACAAAACCCTTTGAACCCTTTGTTGTTCATTGTTATTATTGCAGAAAATTGCTGTTAACTCTGCTCTTAAAATATTACTAAGATTGATGGTTAACTATGAATTTCCATAATCCAAAACCAACGAAAGATGCGTCCCATTGTTAAATTGTGGCTATCTGCAAAATGTCAGCTTTATGCAACGTATGAAGAATTTATGTTCGTTAATCTAGTCAGTAGTATGATATCCCCCCCCTCAAAAAAAAATAGGACAGCTAATAGACGGGCGAAAAAGGAAGTCCCTATACGTGCACGGCAATTTTGTGAGGGGGCCAAGGGGACCCCGAGCAAAGTGAGGAGCAACAACCCAGTGGTCAGCGTCCTCGTCTTTAAACCAAGTGAATGCCAGCTCGAATCCCTCCACTGACCTTAAAGAAAGATACCGAAATTAACTCGGGACTGAAAGGGTTACAACATATTCGGCTAAAACGCCAAATGTCATTGTTCGGAATCTTTGTGCGACCTTGTTGGCTAAACTCATGACATCGTTATATTCTGGTCATGCTCGACGTTGAATTTGTTCGACCAATCTGTTGGAAATAGGGTGATAAAGGTTTTGCCGTTAACTCGGAAGCCAAGTCTGCACAAGATACGGCCTTAGCAAGGCTGACCAGAGGGCGGAACAAGTGTGGCTTCTGTCCCTATGTAGGCCCAAACTGCAAGGGGGCCCAGCCCATCAGCTAGAAAAATAAAACTGCAAAAAGGGTGTTCCGTACGTTTAGTTGCACACAGGACATGGCTGACGAGGGGCTACACCACGGTACTACTAACTGGCATGAAAGTAGAGAAAGATTAAAAAAAAAAAAGAAATCTCAAAAACCAAAAGAAATAAAAAAAAAAAAGCCTTAGAATATCAACGTGCCTTAGAAACTCTCGCACAGAATAAGGCGGGGGTTGGGGGGCACGGACAATTTCGAGCGATGGCATTGGTCCCTTCACACCTCTGGGCGGCCATGGGTCTCAGTGTAGTGTAATGGAATCCACTACTTCACCCGCTCAGAAATTAATTTTTTCCGGCTGTTCGGGGTAATCTATCGACTGGTTTGTTTGTATGTCTGAACTCCTACTCCTCCGCAAGTAAGGCCCCTAAGTGATAGCAGATCCAAATAAACGATTGAACGACCAAAGCGAGAAACGCGTTGAAACGTTAATCGTGTTAATCGTTCTCTTTGCTCGTTCAAGCCACGCACCTTGCTTTACAAACGTAAATGTTTGACAACCTTTTGAAAAATATAGGTTTTTATGTGTCATTTTGCGGATACTAAGTATGATGCAAAATATGTCATCGTTTAGGTTATTTTTGTTTTTAGATTTTTTTTTTTTTTTTTTGCAACCAAGTTTGCCTGAGCAGTAACTTTGCCTGATTGAGCGTTGACATCGTGAAACAGTTTTCAAAAAAAGTTTTTCGCGTATATTTGAGGGTAAAAAATATCAAGTTACAGCGCCGAATATTCGAAGTAGAATTCAAATATATGCCATTGGACGCTACTCTCATTTTGCGGCTGCTTAGATCCGGAAGAATAGAGGTACAAACATTAATGCACGCACGTACGTTCATTGTATGTTTTTAATGATAGAGATGAGCATGGAGTAATGGTTATTTACGAGCAGGAAGGTGAGCGAAATATTTAACTTAGAGTGAGAACATTGCATTTTTGATGATTGCGTCACCCCTACTTTAGTAATAGGAACTAACCATTACTTACTACGTTGGGATTTGGTTTAATTACGCACAATATTTTTATCCTTAAATGGAATATCGGTAATTTTTTAACGAGCACTGTTTGGTGTGACAATTTTTTGTTTTATATCGGAATCAAATCATGCCTTATTTATTCACACGTTTTATTCTCCATATTTTTCAATGATAAACAAAAGCATTCGAATTATCTATTAATAGTCTGTAATATTTAAACTAATATTTGATTTTTGATGTGAAAAGTCAAAATTGTACCACTTCATCCACGCATTCAGACGTTTGCGAGCCTTTTTTTTTTCAGCCAACAGGTGCTCCCCATAACCAAGGAAAAAAGCAAAAACATTTTAGGCTGCCATGCAGTGTACCTTATTTGCAGAATTATTCCAATTGTCGATATACATTGTATGGACCCGAAGCCAAATTTAAACTGCCGGTACTCCTTTTTTCCGATCATTTTTTTTTCCGACGAAGAACAATTTCCCGAAGCAACGGACAATAGCGACCGCGACAAAAAGTCCTGTATAGTTTTTATTTATAACCCTATTAAAAAAAGGAACAAAAACAAATCGATGGATGAATAACTGTAATACTTAATTCGCAAACTTGGTAGTTCTCGGCTGATGAATGGAACGTCATACTAATTTTAAATTACGAATTGGTGACCCAATCATCAAAAATTCAATGTTCTCATACTAAGTTAAATATCTGCGTGACTTTCGTCATCATATATCTAAATTTTAAAGGTATTTAAAGTGGTAAGCGGAAAAAATATCCCGGTATAGACATCCCCTGGAAAAAATATCCCGGAAAAAATAAAACATGAATTTGGGGCAATATTAAAATACCTTCTTTATGAGTATCTAGTTTTAGTTTATACTATTGTCATGCGCCCTCCCCCCCCCCCCCCTCCTCCTATACCTCAGGCATACGTTCTTGGGGACCTTGGGACATTTCCGTCCTCCAGTTTTGTACCGCTTGAACGTTTTAGTCCTCAAAACCCCAAAAAAAACTTTAAAAACACTAAAAGATCAGAAACTTCTCCTGCCTTGTATGACATCGGTATTAGTGAGCTAGTCCATTAATTAATATTCAACAACTTCCCCGCCCACTACCCCTTAAAGTGGCACTATCACCGATTGAAAGTAGGCAAAACCTGGCAACATTTAGCGTTGTCTAGGACTATCTAGCACTTGCTTCCACCTAGCGAAGGAATTCTCTACGGGTTTTCTTTTAATGAAACAGACAAGCCACGTTCTCCTTAATTATTGAGTGAAAATTTGGTACGTCCTCGTGCACGTCCTCATGTGTTTTAGTTGTTAAAAATCATGTATGCAACGGCCTTTCATTCTCAGACTTTTTTGTCCCTGAACGATTCGTACCAGGACTCCCGGAAGGAGCATTTTTGTTCACTGTTTTTTGTTTGTGTGTGCAAGTCAATAACGTAGAGTTATGAATGCGCACACCCGAGGTTTCATGCTTCGTATGTTTCTGCGGAGAATTTCTGGCATTTCTGATTGGAGAGCGTGTAGGATGGTTGTCGTACCCATGCGACGTGCAGCCCCCTCCTCCTCCCCACAGTTCTGTTTGCGTGCTGGCATAGGTAGCACTGCCAGATGTGCGCATAATGTACGTTTCTGGCACCTTCATTTTGGAGGACGTACAGTCCGCGGATCAACAGTCCGTTGGACGAAAAGTCATTGTCTGGGACGAAAAGTCCTACATCATACTTCCTAATGGCGGATTAAGTCTATAGCTCTTAACTATCGCCGTAGGATTACCTGGGATATACGTATATGTATATAAACATGAAAATTTATGAATTACCCTTTAGTGAAAAGTTCAGGACTCATTCTTATTCTTTATATTTTGCATTGTCTTATTTCAGCCAAAATGTCTGTCAGCGGTAAGCCCATCATTTTCGCCCTTGTCCTGGTCGCCATCTTGGTTTCTGCAACCCAAGCCGAAAGTTCCCCCACGTGTAACCTCCTTCGTCAGCATGGGGCGGGAACTAAACTTTGCTCCTACGCCCGTTTCGGCCGAAAAATCGATAACCCAGAATTGGTCAAACAACATCTTTGTGACTACCTCTGCCAAACGGACGACGGTGGCAACTTTTGCGATTGTGACAGACACCCCTTACCCTAAAGAAAACAACCAACTGGATCAACGGATTGCACCATGAAAATCAAGATCTTCCAAAAATGATGGTAAATAAATCTAAATTTTGTAGAGTAGGGTGTATGAGATGTAAAATCATTACCCACTTTTTAGATGGAGTGAAGGTGTACATTTTCACCTATCACATTTTACAGCAGTTCACACTTCATTTGCATCCATCTTTGTCTGGATGTTTTCAGCGATGCACTTCGGTGTTTCATCACAATCAAAAACAGTCACGAAACTCTGGAAGAATAAACTATCTCTAACAGCATGAATCTAGATACACGCTAGCGTGTCACCGCTAAGTAACAGTAGATCATCCCATTGTAGACATCCGATTGTTAAAAAATTGATTGTTAATCATAGAAAGGCGGCTCACTAGCAGACATGTGTCTGTTAACTGTAAGCAACTAAAAGCATATTTTGGCATGTCGAGGATAAATCCCAATGCGACAGAAATCTTTCAAATTGTGGTAAATGTAAGGGAAAGGTACAGATAAAGAAAAAATTAAAAGTTAAAGAATGAGTGTCCACCATTCATAGGAAGAAGATACGTCAATAACATTGTTTTTATGGTACTGACTAGCTAGTAACTAGTAACGCTGGGCCCCATGTTAAATCCCATAGACTCATTGCTCATGGCTAGTGAACAATTGGAAAGGCCTACACAGTAGGGGTGGCTTCTTTTTTTTTTATTTCGAATCGGCTAAGTACGGAAAAGTTGCCTTTTGGCCTCCTTATTACGCTCCCAAAAGCAAACAATTCTACAACAATTTTCAGAGGTGCCCCAAGGGGTCCAAAGTTTGTAGATTCTATGAAAATTTGACGTTTTTCTCTAAATCTTCTGTAAGTCACCACATCTAAATTTAAAATCGGTGATGAGGCCATAAGATGCCTTATAGCATCAATAGTGCACGTAAAAAAATTATTGACCTTGCATTATATTAAGAGGTCCCCACTCTCCAGGTAACCCCAAGAATAACCAAAAATGGGAATATTACACAAAGTAAAGCAGATGAACTAGCTCATGCCCCATTGCCACACGATGGCAAAAACGCCCACTAACCTATCTTTAGTGTTGCTTCTGCGTTTGTGAGTGTGAATCTGGGGACGGTGGCCTTGTAGTCCTGTTTCCAGCTAATTCGAGCACCTACAAACTAGTTGGATGCGAAATCCTATTGGGAGGTACTATTTTGTCTAGTTTTTGTTTGTTTTCCACTATTGTGTCTGATCTATATCACAGTTAAAGGTTTTTTTGTTTTGTTTTATATTAAATGCTGAGCTGAACAGAACTGAGAACAGTGAGTGAACAGAAACACAAACTTACAGCAACTGATAAATATTGTCGGGAAAATGTCAGTCAAACCCAAAACAAGACAAGTGAGCACCTGTTTCTGGTGCTCCATCAAAAATGTCTAAAACAGTGCTGCCAACAAACGCTGACATGAAGTATTTTCTGTATATTCGAGGGGAAATGAAGCCAGATAAACCTGCCACCAAAGATCCTACAGTTACGGAATTTGTAGAACGTGTTGCATGTGGAATTGAGTGTGTATGCAAAGCTCCTATACCAATTATTTCCCATAAAAGTTTAGTGAAGAAGATACAATTGTGCAACAGCAAATACCGTAATTTACTGTAGCCCTACAAGGGTAGGCAAAATGATTCTAAATATTTAACAAAGCTTCAAGACTTCTTCAAAGAGGCGAAGTCTCAATTTGACATTTCTGCGTGTAAGTGTGTAGACATGTCCTTATACCAGTGTGAGAAAGCAAAGGAAGTCCCTCACGATGAAAGAGTATTCTTACTCGACCAAAGAAGTTCCAGAAATATAATGATCGGCAGAATTGATGCAAATACTACAAAGAAAAAGAACGTTTGGTTAAAACTACTTCCAACTCTGTTCTCGGACCATCTAATTCTAAAGCCAACCTTTATGAATCTGATATTGATATGTTGGATGATACTGAGACTGAGTCGGATTGTGATGCCGACGATACATGTGAAATTGGTGTTGATTCTGTTCTGATGACGGCGTCGTCTTCCGCTTCCGAGTTCCCAATCCCATCAGAAATGCTTGATATTTCATCAACAATGGAATTGCCTTCTGCTTCCTGGCGTACAGAACTTCCAACTCTAGCCAGAGAGTGTGCCAATCATCATACTTCTGGAAGTTCTTTGGTCGAGTAAGAATATTCCCTTTCATCGTTAGGGACTTCCTTTGCTTTCTCACATTGGCACAAGGACATGTCTACACACTTACACGCAGAAATATCAAATTGAGACTTCGCCTCTTTGAAGAAATCTTGAAGCTTTGCTAAATATTTAGAATCATTTTGCCTACCTTGTAGGGGTTCAGTAATTTACGGTACTTGCTGTGGTACAAATTTATCTTTCTCCACTAAACTTTGATGGGAAATAATTGGTATAGGACCTTTTGCCCTAAACACTCGATTCCACATGCAACACGTTCTGCAAAATTTAGAGAAAAACGTCAAATTTTCATAGAATGTACAAACTTTGGACCCCTTGGGGCACCTCTGAAAATTTTTTAGAGTTTTTTTGCTTTTGGGAGAGTAATAAGGAGGCCAAAAGGCAACTTTTCTTCACCTAGCCGATTCGAAATAAAAAAAAAAATTTACACCCTCCACCCTACTACACAGCTGAAAGTTAATTTAAGGCAAACAACGTTGCAAAGAAATTGTAATCACGTCCAATTCACGAAAAATAAACCAAGTGTACAAAAAAATAAAGCAAAATAAACAAAGCCAAAATCTGGTAAGGAGGCCACCAAGTT
>JAHWFP010124089.1:10649-32165 GCA_023313725.1 Lithobius niger | reverse complement strand
ATTGTTGCCGAACGCCATCGTCTAACATATTTGTACAACGACGAGTTTAATTTTTAATGGACGAGCCATTGTTGCAATAAAGCGACAGTGTTAGTGCATTGTTGCCGAACCATCGTCGAACATATTTGTACAACAATGATTTGCATTGTTTGTAAACGAGCCATTATTGTGATAGCGTAACGAGCCATTGTTGTCGGGAATGTTCTTTGCTCCAACCCCGTTTTTGAAACTCAATAAATGCCTATTTCTTTATTTTAATCAGTTTAAGTCTTTGCTTTGGGTCTTTCTTCAGCTGTAATAAATGTATTTTTTTCGAAACATTGACACGTAAATATTGATACGCAAACACTGATAGCGGTGGTAGGCTAGATTTTCTTATATAAGTAAGAACCAAAGACCTTCGTTTTCTTACTTACGTAAGTAAGACAACGATTTCATAGTTACAGCTGTGTGTCTTCATGATATAAATCCACTGCTGCAACAATGGTCCAACAATGAAAGAGTTGTACAAAGTTCGTTCTCGTACTCTTGATTCATAGTTCGGGATGCGAACCAACAAACTCTGGATCACTACTCAGACACTCATGCCATCTGAGCAATCTCTCTAAATCAACTGCGATGGATCTGATAGGAGGAATGTACGAGTTGTGATCCACAGTTCTCGACTTGAACCAACGAACTCGGATCACAACTCAGATGTTCTTATCTTCTGAGACATCTTTTCAAGACCACTGACAGATGGTTCAGATGGGAGGATGTCCGAGTTGTGATCCGTTGTTCATACATTTTCATCCATAGTTCGGGACACGAACCAACACACTCCGGATCACAACTCCGATGCTTCTACCATCCGAGTAATCTCACCAAGGCGAGTGAGTTGTGATCATAGTTCATACTCGTCGTGATTCTTAGTTCAGGAATCAAACCAACGAATTCCACATCATAAATCATCTGCTCCTACCAGATAAGCAATCTCTCCAAGGCAACTGAGATAGGACTCAGGGGAAGAAGCATCCGAATTGTGATCGCTCCTGGGTCACTGAGGGATGGCGCCGGTAGGAGGAGCATCTTGAGTTTTGATCCATATTACGTGGTTCGAGTCTCAGTGACGTCTGCTCAATGAATTATTCTATAACAAGGTTTTCCGAATTTTACCTATTTTTATTATAAAATTTTCGCTGATTTTCTATTGTCTTACTTTTACTCCTAATTCTGCTTTCTGCGAGATCAGCTGCTTTTCGAAAAGCACAAACTTGGTAGCATTAAAAAAAACATAAATCACTAAGTGATATGAAGATAAATTCTAAACTACGGTTGTCTGGTAAAATAGGAATTCTACATTTTATTTAGTAGGAAGTGATCAGGAATTCTGATTCAACTAATTATTAGTTTTAGTTTATTTTCATTGGGATACCCATGAAGTAAGGCGAAACAAAGCTCATTTTTATCGTGCCTCCCCATCCTGTCCGTTCCGCTACCGTTTATGTTATTGCGTTTCCTGTATTCTCGTGTTTCCAATCTTCTGCAGTTTAAAGAATAGATTTCTATATTTAAAAAATTCGGAGCTCGAGAACTCCTCCACCACCATGAAGTAAGGTGAAACAAAGCTCATTATTATCGTGCCTCCCCAACCTGTCCATCGTGCTCCCCTTTGTGTTATTGTGTATCCTGTACTCTCGAGTTTCCAATCTTCTGCAGCTTAAAGAATAGATTTCTATATTTAAAAAAAAATTCGGATATAGAGCGTTCATCCACCACCAGGACAGATCAACCTGTCCATAATACCAAATAGCCACCTCTTCAACCTTGAGACTATATGAGGTTCTTTCAAAACGACCCAGATGTGTTCGAACCACACACACGCTTCTGAAGACCGTTCGGTACCTTCAATGCACATAAACCTTGACAGAACGTTCTAAAAGTGTCTGATGAGGGAAACGACGTCACCTTTCAACGCGACTGATGGCTCCATCCAGAGTCAGTCGATAATCCATCCGGAATCAGTCGATAAACTGTGCCTCACGCATGCTCACAATTCCAGAAAAATCAACCACCTTTGAGAGCTGCAACGATAGTTCCATCCCACAATCCCTCAGTCGCGTTCAAGATGTCACCTCCTTCGAACCGGACATGTTTTGAACGAAAGGTGAAAAAAGTATGAGGTGCCGTTTGTGCCATTATTTAAATGTAATAAATAAATGTATATTACCTACAAAAATATTTTTTTCTGACACAAATATACAGGGTGTTAAAAAAAAACGCTACACGTCGAATTCTAATTTTTCTAATTTTTCTATGTCCAACAATCATTCCCCGTCACTATAACCCTTAACCTCAGTAAAGAAATCAAGATAGTTATTCCTGACTTCAGGAAAGAAAGCGTGTATTTGCATTTCAAATAGAAACGCAAAAGTAACAAAAGCATGTGATAGACCTGGTTTGTGTGTGTGTGGGGGGGGGGGGGGGGGCAACACAAACAATAAAAGCCCATAATTAGATTTCAGGTAAAAAGAGAAAAAAACCCATTTAATTGGCCATCAAGCAAAATAGCTAAAATAAAGGCTTTTACGGTATTTGGATTCCAAATAAAAACGCAAAAGGTAAAAACGGATGTGGCAACCCTGCTTGGTGGGGCGGGACAAAACAAACAAAAGCCCATAATTAGATTTCAAGAATAAGAAATAAAACCATTTACTTGGCCATCAAACAAAATAGCTGAAATAAAGCCTCTTACAGTATTGGATTCCAAATAAAATACAAAAGGAAAAAAACGCATGTGGCAACCCTGGTTGGTGGTGGTGGGGGAGGGAGGACCAACACAAACAATAAAAGCCCATAATTAGATTTCAAGTAAAAAGAAATAAAAACATTTATTTGGCAATCAAGCAAAATAGCTAAAATAAAAGCCTTTACAGTATTTGGATTCCAAATAAAAACGCAAAAGGAAAAAACGCATGGGGCGGGGGGGGGGGGGAAGCCACTTGTACGGCGGCAGTACAACGTAGTTTCTGCGGCCTCTTATCCCTGATACTCTGTAGGAATCGAATCGCTCAATGTACGTACTGAATTAACAACTATCCAGTATTCACATCTAATCGCCACGCCACTCGCTACACAGAAAGTCTAGTAACGTATAGGAGTTCTCAGTTTACAGTACTGTACTTACTGTAATTGGCTGAGTTTAATTACCGATTTAGTAACCTTGGTTAATGCTGCATGTTGCCCTTCAGCTACTGTACTGCCGTTGCACGCAAACTTGTGAGTCATGTGACCTGATGTCCCCAGGGCATGCACTATTGTGTGATGTGTAGTATACTGTAGTACTGGTTGGTCCGTACACTTGGACGTTATAATAGTTAGGTGCATGCAACTTGATATGTATCATTCAATACAGTTTGTTCTTTTTTTATTCGCTTTGTTCGACACCACTCGTTCTTTTTGTATTTCAGAACGACATGCCACGCATGAACCTAAACCAACGTATCAATATTATGAAATAGTATTACCAAAACGATACGATATCAGACGTTTTGGTGATGTGGCAGGCTACGCATCTTCAGCCACCTCCATGCCGGTGTAAGTGGCACATTTGGTGGAGAAATTTGAAACCACAGGTTCTGTGGAAAATCAACATAACGGCCATTCTGGCCGTAAATGAACGGCACGAACGATAGAAAATGCAGCCGAAATCCACCACGCATTGCTTGATGAACTAACGACGTCCCAACGTCAGTTGGAACGGCAAACGAGTGTGTCACTGCCTTCAGTTAATAGGCTGATTAAGGACGTAGGCTTGAAGGTGTACCGTCCACGGCGTATCCACGCCTAAACGAAGATGATCCTGATCGATACATTCAGTTCTACGAGAAATTCCTAGATTTCCTAGCAGGTGATCCACACACGTCGATATTATACTCCGATGAAGCCAAGTTTCTTCTGAATGGCAAAGTTAATCGTCACAACTACATATTTTACAGTGATGACAACCCACATCCCACTATGGCGGCATTCACGCTGTCACCTGGCAACAATGTTTGGGGAGGTATATGGGCTGGGGGGGAAGGTCATTGGACCATTCTTCTGCTAGAAGACAGGATTCTGCCAGCTGTACGGGAAAAGTGTCTTGCAGATATTATTTTCCAACTAGATGGTACATCACCGCACTACACAACACAGGTGCGAGATCTTCTTGACGACCAATTTCCTAACAGCAGGATTGGTAGAAGAGGTGCGATGTAATGCCCCGCGCGTTCGTGCGATCTGACACTTATGGACTTTAGTGTGTGGGATTTGGTGTACAAGATTTGGTGTACATTCATCCAGCCCAGGATATTGCAACACTCCAGGTTCTCATTACTGCTGCATTTGAGACATTTACTCCTGACTTATGCAGGAGAATTTGCTCAGATGTTGTGAGTATATCGTTGCTGGAGGAGGGCAGTTCGAGCACCTTAGTTCGTGATTCATCACTTGGAACATTATCCTTTGTCTCTAAACCTTAAGGATGGACTTAATTTACGTTATAACTGGTTTGAAACAAAATGTCAAACGTCAGCCTTCTAGAGGTTAGCCTATCTGGACCGGCAATGGGACGGAGGACCATGGAAAAGTCTTCCCCCCCCCCCAGGGTTCCACATGCATGTTTTCTTTTGCTTAATTATTATTTGAAATCTAGGAATTCCTCACAGAACTGAATGTGTCGATCAGGATCATCTTCGTTTAAGGCGTGGATACGTTCCTTTTGCGAATTGTTATTTGAAGGCCAAATAAATGCTCTTTTGTTTCTTTTTATTTGAAATTAAAAAATAAATGCACATATTGTTTGTTTTGGTCCCTCCTCCCCTCACCAACCAGGGTTGCCACATGCGTTTGTTTCTTTTCCGTTTTTATTTGGAATCCAAATACCGTAAAAGCCTTTATTTTAGCTATTTTGCTTGATGGCCAAATAAATGTTTTTTCTTCTTCTTACTTGAAATCTAATTATGGGCTTTTATTGTTTGTTTTGGTCCCCCCGCCCCCCGACCAACCAGGGTTGTTCCATGCTTTTGTTACCTTTTGAGTCCTTTTTTGAAAAGCAAATAAACGTTTTCTTTCCTGAGGTCTGGAATAACTTTCACGATTTCTTTACTGAGGTCAGGGATAAGGGTATATCCCTTATTATTTACCTAAGAAAATATATTTTTCGTACACAAACATAAATTAACTAAAAAAAATATTAGACAAACTCGACGTGTATCGTTTTTTTTAAACACCCTGTGTATTACCTAAGAAAATATATTTTTCGTACACAAACATAAATTAAGTAAAAAAATATTATTTTCTTACGCAAATGTACATTACCTAAAAAAATGTATTATTTTCTTACCCAAACATATATTTTTTGTTACATAAATATACATTACCTAAAAAAAATACATTATTTTCCTACACAAATATACACATAAATATATATTTTTGCTTGCACAATTATGCAATACACCTGAAAAAAATATATATGTTTAAAATATATATTTATATATTGCATCTGTACTTTTTATTATTTCTTTCATAAATATTTATTTCTCTAAGAGAAATATATAATCGCAGCTCAGATCTATATAGACTTATCTTAGCAGGTAATGATTTCTCACAGAATTAAAAAACGCCACCTGTTGATAAAACCAACGATTTCAAGCAACAATGTCTTGAACAATCAACACTGGTCTTTAGATTTATTGTAAAAGCCTGCACGAACTAAAACCTGAACTGTAACGAAGGACAAAATAAGGAAACATTAACGTTGCCGTGGATTGCGTAAGAATAAAGGGATGCACGTTAGATGTTGGTTACGCAACAATACAAGCATACACGAGCTAATGGGTTTTTTTTGTTAATGACCCAAAAAAAATGCTTCGCGTTCTGCTGTTTTAGTAACAGCGACCTTCGGGGGTTTCTGTATGACTAATTGCCAATAAAATCTTGGAAAGTTAAGGGGATGGTGCTGGGATAAACAAAACAACTGAAGGGGATGCGCTGATTGAGTGCGCAAAGTGAACGAAATCAGCGATTGTTAGCCAGTGTGTCCCAAAATGGGATTGAAGCAACTTAAGCAAGTGAAGAATAGTCATACAATAAATTAAGCCGTGGCAATTTGGGTAATCTAACGGCTAATTGGCAATGGTAAATTTGAAAATTAGAAATGAGAAAATTTATAGAAATAAAATTCCTCTCGAAAAAAGATAACACGGTGTACTCTTGTGTATGTTCACAGTCCTATGAAAGTTGTGATATCCACCCAAAACCAAAACTGGTAGAAAACCCCGCCAAATTTCCAAAAACGATCGGCCTTTGAAGGTAGTGATATCATTCAACCAAGGAAAGGCCGCCAAGGTCAATCCTATTAGCCATGTTAATCGCACCCAATAATACTTTGGACGTTAAATGAAAACTTGAAGATTGCTACAGCGAGTAGCAATCTTCAAGTTTTCATTTAACTTTCGAACTATAGTGCGATTAACTTGGCTAATAGGATTGACCTTGGCGGCCTTTCTTTGGTTGAATGATATCACTACCTTCAAAGCCCGATCGTTTTCGGAAACTTGGCGGGTTTTTCTACCAGTTTTGGCTTTAGACTTATCTTAGCACGTAATGATTTCTCACAGAAATAAAAACCGTCACCTGTTGGTAAAATAGAAAACCTGTCTCCAATATATATTTTTTTCCTCTCTAATATATATAATTCTTTTGGTTTGACGGCCGCGTCACCACAAGCATTCAGTATGCATCCACCGTAGGACTACTTTTTACCATCTGGCTGCTGCCTGCGGAGGTAAATTGTCATCTCAAAGTACCATTGTAAATCTCCTGAAGAAAAAGAGTAGCCTTAGAACAAGTTATTGGTGCATTTAGGCTAAACTCCATTGTGGGAAAAATTAAAGTCTCCTCTTTTGTCCGCGATATCCGTGAACAGGAAGGTTAGAAAGAAACGCAGGTGCTCTCAAGGCCCTCTGAGATGAAAAGTGCGATTCCATCGCCAACTTGACGACAGTAACAGTGTTAGCGGGTTTCGTTTCGTGAAAAGAGTGACCTGTTGCATTTATCAGCCTGCCTTTGAACTTGTTCCTACATTTGCCCCGTTTAACGCGGTTACAGACCAATGACACACATTCGGTCACTTGTTTCGTGGCTACATTTTAGAGTGGCACTATAGACTATCGCCGATTGAAAATCATACTAAAATACCGTAGCGCCATCTAGCGGCAGTTATATTGTTAACTTTTACAGCTTGCTCTCAAGTGAAAAATGACGTACCAAATTTTCACTCATTAATGAAGGCGGTCGTAGCTTGTTTGGTTCGCTAAAAGAAATCGTGTTGTGAATTCCTTCGCTTGATGGGAGCAGTGGTATAGACAGTTGTAGTGGTATGGGGTTAGATTAGGCTCTACTGGTCTTACTTTGTTACAGCTGCCATCATTTTTTTTTTACCATAACAGATTACTATTGCGTGGTGAGGACGTGCTGATAAAATAATAGCTACACAACATCGTGATGTATTTACACTATTTACATGTTTACTCACTACTCTCAACATACAACACACGATACATCTGACGAATTCCTGGTCCCAGTCAAGAACGTCCCATCAAACCATTTTCTCTTTTCCAACTCCTCCTAAAGTCCCACACATGCGCAAAAGTTCACCAATAGACACAAAAGGGTTCTTTTGTTTTCCCATATTAGGCAAATGTTTTATGGCTTCACCCCCATCTGGGCTGGACACATGTTCTTCACAAAAGGCGGCAAATTCTTTGACCGCCCTACGTTTTACTTGCGACAACGAAAATAGTGCCATAAAAACCATTACTGTTAAAGAACAACATTTGGGAAATACGGCCGGACGCAACAGAATCCCCGCCTTAAGATCTTTCAATATTAATTAGCATGGTCCGAGGAATATTGAATGGCACGTGCATAACTGGTTGAAAAACTTAATAGTTTAGATATGACGAACTCACAACTTTAAAATGGGCAGGAAATGTTCTTTACTGGGGGAAGGTTTAACACACATTAAAGGCATTTGCTCAGATAAACGTTCATCATTTCGGTAGAGTCCCAACATTTTGGGTTCTTCCCTATACACCTGGCAAGATCTTAACCAAGACACTCACATGCATGAAAGTGAGTAAAAAGATGCCACTGCAAAACCATGGTTACTAACATAAACCAGGCAATGTAAAGTATGAATTAAAAAAAAAATCATTTAACACTGATCTCTGCTAGGCATAATCTATTCCCTTAAAATACTACATTAAAATACGATATATATGCATAAAGGAATACTAAAAAAAAGTAACACAGTCTCACAGATTGAGATAAGCAGATTTGCTAAGTTGATATTTCCAAAATAAATCTACAAAAGATTAATACACATAAAGAAAGGTAACTATGAGTTGGAAATATCAAGATTGAATGAGTGCTTAGCCAAACAACGTTGAAAATCTCAAAAAGTTTATACAAAATAACGGCTAAGCGTGTCAGCATTCGTGTGAGTTTTCCCTTTCTTGTGACGCCTTGCAAACTAAGGCTCCAACGTAGCAGTCGACCATTCTTCAGAGATATTTGGGCTAACCACCGGAGCGGGCTGTGGTCTGTTTCAATGATGAAATGTCATCCTAAAATGTAAGGCTTTACTGACTGCATAGATAATGGCTGCGCATTCCAATTCAACGGCTGAGTAGGCCATTTCTCTAGGCGTCAGCTTCCTTGAAAGATAAAGTACAGGGTGCTCCTCCCCATCCTCGTTGACTTGCGAAAGCACTGCGCCCATTCCTCGTCCTGAACAGTCCGTCTGTATTATATATTCACGTTCATAATTAGGGGCCGCAAGTACTGGTCTCTTCATTAAGGCCTCCTTTAAGTCCTGAAAAGCCCTTTCTTTCTCATCACTCCAAACCATGTGAGCTGGTTCATGCTTCCGCAGTGCATCTGTAAGTGGGCTCGTCAGTTCTGCATATGAAGGAATGTAATGGCCATAGTACCCACATAATTCCAATAGGGCCCTGATCTCAGACTTTATTTGAGGCCTGCCAAACTTGCGTACGGCCTCCACCTTAATGTCGGAAGGCCTCCGTTTGCCTGAACCAACCACGTGACCAAGATACAAAACCTCCGCTTTGCCAAACTGACATTTCCTCGGATTAATTGTTAATCCTGCCTCTTTAATTCTCTTCAAGACAGTCAACAAATGCTGTAAATGTTCCTTCCATTCTTGCGAATACACTGCAGTATCATCCACAAATGCTGCGCTAAATTCTTCTAGGTCCTTTAAAACAATGCTCATAAGTTTCTGAAACGTGAAATTTGCATTCTTGTCCCCAAATTACATTCGAACAGGTTCAAATTTCCCTCCAGGTGTAATAATTGCACCATAACGCCTGGCACGAGTAGAATTCATTATCTGCCAGTACCCTCTTGCACAATCAAGCGTACTTATGAATTTTGCTGCGCAAACCCTCTCAATGAGATCCTCTATGTAGGGGATTGGGCAAGGATGACTTTCTGAAGCATTATTCAAAGTGCGATAATCAACATAAGGGCATGGCTCCTTCCCTGGCTC
This sequence comes from Lithobius niger, assembly GCA_023313725.1. NCBI lineage: Eukaryota > Metazoa > Arthropoda > Chilopoda > Lithobiomorpha > Lithobiidae > Lithobius > Lithobius niger. The sequence continues at coordinate 22,570 of JAHWFP010124089.1, read as the reverse complement.
TTCGTGAATTATCATGGGGATTCCATATGGGCTGTTTGTTTCTTGGATGATTCCTAATTTCTTCATTTTGTTCACTTCAGCTTCAATTAGCTCCCTCTGTTTCTTTCCATAACGATACGGTCTACATGAAATAATTTTATCTTCCTTCAGTTCAAAATCATGTTCAATTATAAGAGTTTTTCCTGGTGTGAGAGAAAACACACCGGGTACCTGCTCAAAACCTTAAGCAAATCTTCCTTCATATAGCTAGGTAATTCTTCTGCATGCTTGGATAACGCCAATGCTTCTTGTGGGGATAAGCACTTTTCCCCACCTGTCCCCTCCCACTCAGGGAATGCGTTACGGCAGTCATCTACTTCATTTGGCTCCTCTTCAGCCACCATAGTATTGTTGATTAGTTGTGGCTCAATATAAGGTTTTAACAAGTTAACGTGAAGTAAAGAATGTTTCTTCCTCCCCTTTGTTGGAGCCACAATGTAATTAGTATCTGATACCTTTCTAACAATAACTTCGGGACCCTGCCACTGCACTTCAAGTTTGTTGGCCAAATGCGGACGTAAAACCAACACCCTGTCATTTACTTCAAAGCTGCGATGACGTGCAGACTTATCAACTTACGCCTTTGACTTGTCCTGTGGTCTCAGCATATTTTCTTCTGCAATTTCTCTGGTGTTTTGAAAACGATCCAACAATTCATGCACATAATGCACCACTGTTTGTGGCTCACCCTCATCTTCCCAATATTCCCTTATGAGTCGTAAAGGTGACCTCAACTCCCTTCCATACACTAATTCTGCAGGACTAAACCCAGTTGATGCGTTAGGTACACTTCGCATTGCAAATAGTGCAGGTGCAATAAATTTGTGCCATTGTTCCTTGTGTTCAAAACACAGTGCCTTTAAAATGCTTTTAATACTGCGGTGATACCGTTCTATGTTATTGCTTTGTGGCCTTGCACGTGATGAATGAATGATGTGCACACCACATTTTTTTAACCATAGAGTGCTAAGTTCTGATGTAAAAACGTTTTGGGTGGATATCACAACTTTCATAGGATTGTGAAGGAACACAAGGGTACACCGTGTTATCTTCATCTGTAGTTTTTTTCTAGAAGAATTTTATTTCTATAAATTTTCACATTTCTAATTTTCAAATTTACCATTGCCAATTAGCCGTTAGATTAGCCAAATTGCCACGGCTTAATTTATTGTATGACCACTCTTCACTTGCTTAATTTGCTTCAATCCCATTTTGGGATACACTGGCTAACAATCGCTGATTTCGTTCACTTCGCGCACTCAATCAGCGCATCCCCTTCAGTTGTTTTGTTTATCCCAGCACCTTCCTCTTAACTTTTCAAGATTTCATTGACATTTAGTCATATAGAAACCCACGAAGGTCGCTGTTATTAAAACAGCAGAACGCGAAGCATTTTATTTTTTGGGTTATTAACAAAAACCCCGTTAGCTCGTGGATGCTCGTATTGTTGCGTAACCATCATCTAACGCGCATCCTTTTATTCTTAGGCAATCCACGGCAACGTTAATGTTTCCTTATTTTGTCCTTCGTTACAGTTCAGTTTTTGGTTCGTGCAGGCTTTTACAATAAATCTAAAGACCAGTGTTGATTGTTCAAAACATTGTTGCTTGAAATCGTTGGTTTTATCAACAAGTGGCGTTTTTTATTTTTTTACGTGCTACGATAAGTCTATATATTGATCCGAGCTGCGATTATATATTTCCCGTAAAGAAATAAATATTTATAAAAGAAATAATAAAAAGTACAGATACAATGTATAAATATATATTTTAAACACATATATTTTTTCAGGTATAATGCATAATTATGCAAGAAAAAATATAAATTGATTTAAAAAAATGTATTTATTTGTGTAGGAAAATAATATTTTTTTACGTAATATAAATTTATATAAGAAAAATACATATTTGGGTAAGAAAATAATATATATTTTTTTAGTTAATATATATTTGTGTCAAGAAAAAAATATTTTTAGGTAATATATATTTATTATTCGTTTTTAACCCATAACAGCACGCAAAAATTTTTTTTTAGAGTCCCCTTTTTTTTTAAGACTTTTTTTTTTAGAGTCCGTATGGCACTTGGGTCGGCTCTCGGATTCGAACCGGCATTCTCTTGGTTTGGAGCCGACGACGCTGACAACTGGACTGTGGTAGGGGGCCCCTCACAAAGCTCGCGCTGGAACTTAATTTTTCTCTGTTATACGTTGAAGGTGTACATTCGTATCTAGGCGGTTATGGGCTAGGTGAGGGTTGAGAAAATACTTGCTTGCAACCAATAACCCATAACCGCTCGCAAAAACTTTCACACCTTTTTTTTTAGAGTCCATATTGAGTCGGTTCTTGAATTCTAACCGGCATTCTCTTGGTTTGGAGCCGGCGACGCTAACCACTGGGCTGTGATTGCCCGCTTTGCTCGGGGCCCTCCGGGGCCCCCTCACAAAGCTCGTGCTGGGACTATAGTTTTTCGCTGTTATACGTTGAAGGCGTACATTCGTATCTAGGCGGTCATAGGTTAATAATGGAACAAACGGCACTTCATAAAAAAGTAAGTTTACATATAGGCAGGCTGATAAATGCAGCAGGTGACTCTTTTAGCGAAACGAGATCCGCCAACGCTGCTATACTATCATCAACTTGGCGATGGAATCGCAGTTTTCATCTCAGACGGCCTTGAGAGCACCGTTTCTTTCTAACCTTCCTGTTCACGGATATCGCGGACAAAAAAAGGACACTAAATGTGTACAAGCAAGGATTAAAGTAGTTGATTGGACTCTTTAACTCCCGTTTTGCCTTTGTACTGCAGTAGTATAGCTCAGTCGAATCTTCTGTGTTTTGGCCGTACCAAAAGTTTTTTTTTTCCACATGTGTGGTGTTTTGGAAGAAGCTGTACTTCTCTTTGGTGCACGCTCGTCCAGTGAAGTGTCTCTGGTTCTTGTGTTCTTCTGCCCCCGCCGTTCCCCTCCAGTGGTTTTGAGTTATTTTTTTCTAACGCTAACTTGGTACTGTCCAGTGAAGATGGGTGTTATACTTACCCATACGTTTTGGTTTCTACGTGATGGTGCTCCAGATTTAGGACCGAAACGCATTGTTATGGCTTGTTTTTGAAAAATACTTTTCAAGTGAATTATGTTCCACTTCCTTTACCCCACTTCTACTCTTAACACAGTTATAGGCCACTTTAGTAAAATAATATAACACGCGCCTGCTGCGTGAAAACCACCAAGTCATACAACAAACGGAATTTAATTTTCAACAGGTTATGTTCCTGTCATGTTCACAACACGTCGTTAAAAACACAATTTAAAAACACAATTTAAAAACACACCCACGATGGGCTGTACCAACCACATCCACCATCTTGGAAATTACGTCATACACCACAGTGGTTTATGTGAACATGACAGGAACGTGGTTGTTGACAGGACGTGGTTGTGAACATGACAGGAACATAACCTGTTGAAAATTAAATTCCGTTTGTTGTATGACTTGGTGGTTTTCACGCAGCAGGCGCGTGTTATATTATTTTATTACCCATTTGACCACTGCTCTGACGTTGAAGGCCACTTTAAGTTAATTAAAGACTGCATAATTATATATAGCGACATTCACGTTCTTTCGACAACACTTGTTCGTACTGGTAATGACCATGTACTCTAATACTTACATTCGCTTGTTATCTTAACTGAACGTGAAAAAAGTGGTTGCTAATCGTTAATCATGACGTACAAAAAAATTACATTGACGGCGCCTATTTCGTGAGGCGTTGTTACGCGGTAAAGTTAACTCACTGAACCCGTTATTAAGGTCACGATTAAGGCCCTATGCAAGTGTTCTGGGGGCGAACCGGGCAGCCGGTTCGAATCCGGGTCATGCCACTCCGACGAAACGTAAGTGCATAAAGGTAGCTTACTGAACTACGTTATTTCTAGTGTAGAATTTTTGTTCATGGCTAATTTCCAATTTTCCTTAATGTTATTTACAGCGATTTACGTCTATTTATTTCTCCTTTATTGAGCCTTGTGAGTGTATGACTTGTCTTCCCTCTCCATTGCCTATGGCCGAGCGGATTTCGGTCGAATGGAGTCCTGGTCACGGTTGTGACCTTAATAACGGGTTCAGTGAGTTATCCTTATTCCAGTGGAGGATGTGGCCATAGCGATTACAACGCGGTAAAGTTAACAGCAGGCAGTAATGTCATCAGGCATATCGACTCAACCATCATCAGCAAACCTTAAAATAAACACCAGTCTTCCACCTCTCATTCCATTATTAAATTCCGCATAACTAATTGAGGATTAATTACGAACTACACCTTTAATTTTAGCCTGACGTATGTTCATCGTAGAACATATGCTCGCAAAAGTACACAAAACTCCCATTTTCAAAATAACTGGGTAGATAAAAACAAATTTTATGCAGCAACTTAACTTCTGCGAGATTGCATGGAAAATGCATTAAGCTTAAACTAACACCTGCTTCGGCATTAAAACATAAACAATAATTTTTACAAATGGACTGCACAGTATAGATGTTATAAAGAAGCCCAGATCAAATAGCCGATCAGCCCCATTCTAACACCGCAGAGAATAAAACAACAACATAACACCATGGTACACAATCAATCGATTTCTCAACAACTTATAATCCTTGTTTACTAAAGGGACTGCTTAAGTTCATTAATAGTTAATGGAGTTTAAACAAACTCCATTAATAACTAATGACCTCTAGCACGGCCTGAGGGTATATACCATGCAGCAAAGCTCCCGTATCGTAACTGATAAAGAATTCTGTAAAGAAAATTTGTTTCCTGACATTACGATAAATGCTGCAAATAGAACAGCTTAATAACGAAGTTTGACCGAATAAGACGTTCTAATGGTAACCAGTGGAGTCCTAGGGTAGGATAAATACAGACAAAGTCAATTATAGACTGTCTTGTCTGGCATGCTAGGCAAGAAAGGAGCTGCAGGCTTTTTTTTTATATCCCATTCTAACCGCTACTATATCTCCGACCGACCGCTTTAGTATGACGAGCCAACCTGTCTCTAGCAGTCACGAATTGCAACGGGTCGGATTGATTGTTTTGGAACGTGACTGATAGAATACAGTCTGTACCGAGTAACGCTAATCTAATGTAAAATTCCTTCAGCAGTTTACGAAATGGCTGGACAAAAGTACGGAGCATAAAGATATTACGTTGCTCATGACTGTTAATAACCCATTCACACCAAGATCTCTGACCACACAAATTACGACCGACCGTTTCTATGACAACTACCAATATGTCGCAAGTCATTCGAAGTTGTTCGTTGCCGATCGTAGGAAACGAAACGTATTCGACCTGATCTACAACGCTTTTAGGGGGTTAGACAATATGCAGCCACGAAGCTACGTTGCTGACAGAGGCATAGCTTCAAAATTGGGGGCCGGAGACGGTAGTGCAGTGGAGGGATCCTCTTCTTAAAAAAATTAAGTTATTGCCACACGAGGTGAGCCCAGTGAAGGGCCCCCTTTCATTAAAAAAAGAAATGCAGTTTTGCCACGCAGGCAAGACCCCAGTAGAGGCCGCCTCCTTCATAAAAAATGTTGTTTTTGAAACACACGGTGAGAGCCCATAAAAAAAAGTGCAATATTTTATGGGCCGTCCACCTCCCCTTCATAAAAAAATGCATTTTCTGGCCACATAAGGCGAGAGCCCAGTGAAGTGCCACCCCCCCCCCCCCACCTTCATACAAAAATAAAGCAGTTAAATGAAGCAAGCAGTCTGCATTAAAGACTGGCCTTGCGAGGATACACAATACACAAGTCTGAGAAAGAAAGAAAAGACTACTGCCCCGACTTGGACTCGACCCCAGGACATCCCGTTTACTAGCCGGGCGCTCTAACCACTGCGTTACGGGGGCGGGTACTGGCTACAGGCTCCAGTCGAGCTAAGTAGCTGTTCAATCTTTCTCAGTGGTGACCTAAAGATCACAAACAAACATACAAGGAGGGAAAGCAACTTTGCTTCTTGGCCTCCACACTAGAAATAATGCAAGTAGTAAATAAAGAAAGAAATCACAAGGTAAAGGGTAAATGAAGCAAGCAGTCTGCATTAAAGACTGGCCTTGTGAGGATACACAATACACAACACAATAAGTTTTTGCAACACAAGACAACTTTTTTCACGAGACTATAACAATAACTTACTTCTGATATTTCGCGGTTACAAACAAATTTTCAGTGGGGGGGGGAGTGAGGTGGGCCCCCAAAGTTCGTGGGCCCGGAGGCGGCTGCCGCCTCTGCCTCATTGTAGTTACGCCACTGGGTTGCTGAGAGCGTTGCTAAGTGACGCTGCGATGGTCATCAATACAGCCAGCTGGTAAAATACGGTATTTGATCGAGGCAGCATCTATTGGCACCCAGTGGCAGTTTTTCAGAATAATAATTTCATAACTTACGTAGATTTACGTGACACATTTTTTTATTAGCCCCAGCAACAATCTGGTCACCGTGATTTGGTTAGCAGAATAAACGTCTGGAATTTAGCGATCACCCACCCCCCCACCCTCCAAAAAAAAAAACTATGTTACAAGTAAATTTTCTTTTGCCTGGAAAATACTATACCTGTTAATTTTAGCATTTATGCTCACTTTACCTTGAGATTTTATAACTGCGTCGATCCGTAGAGCTCTACAACCAAACTGCACCTGCGTAGCCCTCCTTATAAAAAGAGCTCGCTCGAAAGCATTTGCATCTTTTGTTCTCAAGGCGGCCTTTTGTAACAGTCACCTATACCTTGTTCCCATTCAGCGCACTCATTCTGAATACGCTCTTTTTCATTCGTCCTGTCTTTCCTTTAGATTCACCCGGTCTTCTTCAACCGTTCCCAGCCACAACCTCATCTTGGCGTTATGCCTCTCACCGGCTGTCGCTACGCACTTGGGCCTCCTTCCGTTTCCTGCTCCGGGGTTTTCCCTACCGACCGCAACGCCATCGCTTCGGAGTCATTCGCATTCGTGCCGACCAATGCGCCACCCCATCAATGGAGCAGACATTCGTGCCATTGCCATTCGCAAGGTACTGATCTACTTTCCCTTGCTTCACCTGCAATTGCATCGCACGTAACTGGACACGTGCCGATAACCCCCCCCCCCCCTTTAGCCGTTGAGGTTTTTTTTTAATGGGGGGGGGGGAGAAGGAAGAATTTGGGCGTAGCTGGGCACGACCAGTCCTGGTGTCATCCGCACACCGCAGACAACAATCATATGCAAACTGGCACATCTTGGCACACGTCCCGATGTCATCCACATCCAATTCGATTGTAACGTGGCACAAACACCTGACCACCTTTTCGAAGGGACATCGTAACGTGGCACGACTGCTCCCGATCTGATTGAGGACAGACGTCGACCCTGCGCCAATTGGAGCTGCCCATCGACCACCTGCGACTCGCAGTGCCGCAGATAGCTTTTTCCAAGGAGGGGTGAAGGGCAATATGTTGGGCCCCTCCGCAACAAGTAAACAAAGTTAGGGGCAAAGGGATTTCCAACCCCGGCCAAATTGTAGTGAATTCTGCTTATTTGGGCCCCCAATTGGTGAATTTTGGGCCCCCTGCCTCCTGGGCCCGGGTGCCTTGCACCCTTTGCACCACTTCTAATTGCGGCACTGGCGACTCGGCACCACATCATCTACTATCTTTTCCACCGTGAAAAAACCCACCTCTGAAGTCATCATAGCCGTTTACTCTCACTCAGCAGCGTTTGCATTCGCATTCGTTCCGAACCAATACCATCCTCACCTCATGATCATGCACATTCGCATTCGTCGCTGGAACCAAATTAAGATGTAGACAAAATTCGGATCCCACGACGATGTCGAAGATTGCATTCGCATTCGCACCGTATTCTTCATTGGAAATCCCATTGTAAAGGAGTCGTTGCATGGGCATTCACATTCGCATCCGTCACTGGATGCCCACCAAGATGTCAAGGTTTGCATTCGCATCGCATTCGCCACCACACGACATTGTGAAATCGTTTGCATGGGCATTCACTTTCTCATTCGCATTCGTCGCTCGACGGTCGTCATGGTGTCGAAACTTGCATTCACATTCCCATTCGTCCCACTGTTCCCAGTCGTCCAAGATCCCCTCCAAGAAAGCATGCTCCACCGAGACGTCAAGCTGTTATTCACATTCGCATTCGTCTCTGAAAGCCCCATTGTGATATAAACATCACCAGTGGCGATCACACAAGCTATCACTTCAGAATTCGTCACCGAAACCCACCAACGGGTAACGGCAGGCATTTACATTCACATTTACATGTGCATTCGTATTCGCATCACCGCTCGAATCCACCAGCATATGCTTTCTCATTTGCATTCGTTCGTGGGACACGGCAGACTCGTTGCCACAAGCATTCACATTTGTACGGACATGTGCATTTTCATTCATCGTTCGAATCCCTCCATGCAGTTGTTCTGAACAACCAAAATTGCACCCACCAAAGGCCAACTAGGAAGACGTCACGCAGCCGGATTCGTTTCCTCCCACCCACAAAACAAACCCAATGGCACTTCTTCCATCCATGGCGTAAAGCTTCGTCTCCACATTCATCCCAAAAAACTTGCCAAGGCAACGATCCCACCCGCCACAAATAAAAAGAAAAACAAATTTTCCACTGAATGACAACACATTCGCATGAGCCTGTGTTTCCTCTTCCTCCATTAAAATCCGCATTCTTCAAATCGCCAAAAAATAAAGGGAAAGGAAGCGGAAACAAAACAAGAAGCAAACTTTTAGAGGGGAAAGAAGGGACCCACCCCCCTTCATACCCATGCCGTCACTCATTTGTAAGCATTCCAGCTCAATTGGCTCCACCACCCCTGACTCACCCAGGATATACGTTCCGAACCACTCAGCGTCATTCCCTCTCCAATGAGAAGTTCTTAATCTGCCGGGAAACTGAGAACTGCATCCACCCAATCCGCCGGAGGCTTTCCACGGTAGTGAGTGCCCTCTCTTGTTACCGCCTCATTGTGCGTTAATTCCTGAAACCGACACGTCGTGATCAAATCATCTCCAAAGACTATGAGCTCTTTGGACGAAACACCTGGAACCGGGAACGGACTGTCCCTTTCTCCAAAGAAAGACACTGTAAGTCTGTAATTCCGGACTCTGGGTCATGTTGTGCCCCGGGTTAAAGATGCGAGGACGAATCGACATTCACAAAGTTTGTCAAAAACACAGGAAATGTGGCTCTTATGAAAGACCATGTCCCACATGTTTCCAAATTCCTCCCTCAACATGGAAAAAAGTGGATAAACTACAAAAGACAGCGATGATCCGTTTCATCTGAGCAAAGAATCGACGTGCACTTTTGAAAATATCCAAAAGAACCCCCATGCTACTGATGGTTCCGAAACAAAAACCATATTTCAAGATTCTGCGAAAAGCCAATCCTCGAATTCCAGGCTCGACCCCAGTGAACTCTCCTTTCAAAGTAGGAACTCCATACCCCGAAATTTCCTACCAAGCTCAACAGTAACATCTTCTTCAGAATACAACTCTTCAGCCCCGAGAAGACCCTTGGCTCCTACAATGCCGGATATACAAAATCTAAATGCTGTCGTTGACCATTCAACCGAAGGCAGTGTCAGCGATTCATTGCCACCCCCGTGCCAAAACCCGAGTGTACATTCAACACAACAACCCAACGTTCTCTTAAACCAACAACATCATCAACCCATCCGCTCCACTATCTGAGGTAACAGATCCCGAAACAGACCACACAAGTCAAAGTGAAAACGTTGGAAACATCTCAATCTTGAGCCCTCCTCACCCGCAACATCCTCCCAAATGGAAACGAAGGGCCCTCCCAACACCTCCAATGTCACCAGGGACATCATCACCTCCCTGCCCCAAACCCCGCAGAGGGATTAACCGATGAAATGCTAACTGACGACTACATGCATGACACGGAACCAGGTTTTTCGCCCTATATGATAATGGAGAGATTACAATCTGTCCGGCAGACCAACAGATTCTCTTGTCAAACTAAAAGTTGCTCGAAACCGAATTCATAAAACAAAAGACCATCGCACAAAATGCGTGCAAATCCTTCCAAAAGCTCCTCCTCAAAACAACGTCATGAAAACTAACCGAAGCTCTACAAGCTAAACTTCCAAACAAGGGCACAGGCACAGCCTGGGCATTGGACAAAATTGAATCGTCGGCTCTCGTCCAACCTACCACACACAACTGCGTTTTGAACACCCTCATTTACGCCAAGCAGACTCCGGATACGCAAGCAACCTTATGACCTGCTCAAACCAACTCCAGGCCTCTTCACGCCAATAATACCTTTTGGCGATTTACCTCTTGAGGTGCCAAGAAGTGAACCCCATCGAAACAAGAACTTCTAGACTCAATCAAGGATGACCAGTCCTCCGCTTCATGGTACAAAATGGCCAGTACATGTTCACCAAACTACTTCTATGGCTTCAGTGTCTGACAATTTGATTACAACCACCAGACCCAACCAAACCTCGGCGGCTTTCAACCCTACACGAGCAAAAACACCCTAAACCTACCATGTGTCCAGTGCAGACTTAGAGCCAAGTACTACACTTACGGCTTCCACCAGAGGTCACAAAACCAAAGTCACCCAAAATAAAGCAAAATAAATACATTCTGGCCCACCGGGTAAGAAATCATTTGTTTCCGCTTTTTACTTTAAAAAAAATGGAAAAGGAACATCCCCAACCCCTCCTCCTCACTTTCAAAAAAAAAAAAAGAAGAGAAAAATAACAATCTCTTTCTCGGCTTTTCAGCCTTCAAACACTTCCTCGCCCCGCAAAACAAATCATGAACTCCTCATCAACTTTCTTTCGACCAAACTTTTTCAAAATCTCCAAAAAAAAACCGAGGCCAGCAAGCCGAAATTAGTCTTTTCATAGATGAACTCATCCGCACCATCTCACATATTTTGTGTTGAAACAATAAAGAAAACAAACAAACTGCCCCTGGGGCAATGGCCGTACTTCGCCATCAGTTTGACGCCTCGCCCATGGGAAATTCTATGTGCTGACATTAACCTTCACCACCAGTCCTGTGTCACCAACACACCGGAGATTAACCAACAACAAGCCAAAGCCCGAAACCAACAACCAACCAATGGGGACGAAGACAACCGTCTGATGCCCATCTCAGGTAAACACTTTGTCTCTTTCTAAACGTTAAGACGAATGTAGCCTGCTCCCCAGCTGCACAAATTTCCAATTTTTTAAGCAGGGAATCACTGATTCCAACTGGTGATCCCAGCCCACAACCCTAGGGAACTCGTTCAGAACGTGCCCGCCACCAATTCGGGTGAGGTCTACTGTTAATGCTAAAATTAATAGGTATAGTATTTTCCAGGCAAAAGAAAGTTAAATTCGCTGGCCTCCATGAAGGTTGGATAAAATTTGTTTTTTTTTTGTTTGTTAAGGAATATGCTATACAAACCCACCCTACCTCCCCTCTTGAGTCACTTTCTGACAGATCGAAAGAGAACAAAAGATCCGAATGCTTTCGAGTGAGCTCTTTTTATAAGGAGGGCTGCGCAGTTAGGTTGTAGAGCTGGGCGGATCGACGCAGTTATAAATCTCAAGGTAAAGAGAGGATAAATGCTAAAATTAACAGGTATAGTACTTTCCTTCATGGGGGCCGGCAAATTTAACTTTGTCTGGCATCGAAGGCCTGACATATCGAGACGACAAATTGCAACTGCCACTGCTCCAAGCGAAAATGATTGAAAATGATGGTGAAAGGTCATTAATGGGGGCACCCACCTTTAAGGCCAGTGTATACTAGGCTAGTTGACTCGGCCGAGTAATGTACGAGTTGAGTTGAATTGC
>JAHWFP010124087.1:0-16078 GCA_023313725.1 Lithobius niger | reverse complement strand
CACTAACACACTTATAATGTAAAATCACATTGTTTGGTTGTAATATTGCTCTGGCCACATGTAAACCGAAGTTAGCAACACTACACATGTGTAATGTAAAATTACATGTTTCGCTGTAATATTACTCTGGACGTGTGTAACCCGAAGCTGGCAACACTAACGCACAAATGATATGTAAAATTACAGTTTTTGGCAGTACTATTACCCACGCAGTGTGTAAATCAAAGCTGGCACCGATAACACACAAACATCGTGTAAACCTGTTGTACCTTACCAGTTTTTGCGTGTAAAAATCCAAATGCAAAAAAATAACTGTAGAAGTCCAGTCAATAAATGTAATTTTACATTCTAATGCATAAAATTAAATTGGATTCACAACTACATTTGTGTAAATTTACACAAACGTCTACCCAGTGTACATTTCAGTGGACTTCATGTAAAATTACTTATTCGATTGTGTAAAATTAAAGAAAAATTGCTGTGAATTTGATTTACATTAATAATGAAGTAGAATTTTACAGTACTTCTGCTGTAATCTCACACAGATTTTTAACAGTGTGTATGACAGTCGATTATTCGACCTTATTCGTTTTGCTCGCTCGGCCAATAACTAGGGTTGTGCGAGCACCACTTTTTCACGTCGAGTCGAGTCGAGTTCGAGTTTCGAGTCGAGTTCGAGTTCGAGTCGAGTTCGATAGTTTCGAATATGGTTTCCAAACTAGGGATATACCGGGGAATTCTGATTTTTTTTTACAAAAATCCTGCAAAACTCGGGGGGAAAAAAAAACAAAACCAGGTTTTTAAGCCGACGCTTAAGTGCATTAAACACATTATGTTACGACGTTGGGGTAAAAATGTTTTCGTTATACTTCTGTGTTAAAAACTAAAGTTCACTAAATCGAGCTGCTCGCACTGCACCAACACAAATAAAACTAATAAAATCTGCGAAAAAAAATTTCCTTCCTAAAATTACGGTAAATAACCTGAAAATGTACCTCAACTACTCTGGGAAACCTGAAAAACTCGAGGAAATTCGAGAAAATTTTGGGGGCGTCGGACGAACGTCTAACTGGAAAATCGTCTAATGGGATAACTGTCTAAAATCTGCCTAAATAAAAAATCTGGGAAAGCATCTAAACGGAATATCGTATAATGGATAATAGTATAATGGATAAACGTCTAACTGGATTAACGTTTAACTGTGGTTTTTAGTCTTCTGTACGCCGTAACCAGCAAGAAGACTATTGCAACGATTTTGTCCGTCCGTCGCTTTTTTCAACTTCGCAACAGTACCAGATATTGACGACCATTGGTTACAACGTCCATTGTTTAATAGACTGCTTCGACGTAACTAAATTAAATAAAACAGCAGTTGTAGTGCATGATAGAGATGTGCGCCTCAACATTGGAAGTGGAGGAACTGTACAGAAGACCTGTGCGAATAGGCAGTCCCTGTAGCCGCTTGTTGATGTTATATGTATAGCCGCAGCGAGCGCGGCAGCGCGAGCGAGGCAGGGATTTAGGCAGACTTTAGACAATTATCCCATCAGACGATTTTCCAGTTAGACGTTGTCCGACGCCCCCAAGAAAACTACACACACGACAGTGAATATGTAACTAACTACAAGACGTGTTCCAAGTTTTTAAAACTGTAATTCTGTACAGGGTGATCCACAAAAAACTGATGACTCCAAGATTTTATAAGTCCTACGTTTCTAGTTAGCACCCCTCAGAACCAGGAAAAGGCAGAAATCTTCCCGTTTCATTAGTATTGATTTCTGTTCCTCTCCTGATTCTGAGGGGTGCTAAGTAGAGAAGTTGGACTTGGAAAACCTTGGGTTGTCAGTTTTTTGTGGACACCCTGTAGCATTTAAGTAAAGGTTGGAAATTTTGCTACAGTTTATCTAAGAAAATGTACGACCTTTTTTGACTAAAACTCAAAACTCAAAACTCGAAAATCGAAAAATTCGAGTTTGAAGTTTTCAGATAAGATTCGAGTTTATACAATGCAGTTTTGCGCATGCGTTACCAGTAACACGTCACCCACGTGCCACGAAACAACAATATGTTGTTTCTAAAATAATCTAATTTTAGTAAAAGGGATCGGTTTCTATTTTTACGTTCCGCAACCCCCCCCCCCTCCCCCCCCCATCTTCACTCACCCCGACCTCCGATCCACGCATGCGTACTCTCGCATCTCGTCAGGCAGGCAGCGCCAAACTGTTATTGTAGAGTCTTGGCCTAGCTTCTGTCATTAAAATTCTCTTAGAGTTAAATTTGTCTCCCCATTCATAATTAACGCTTTACAATACGCGCACGTGCACCCAACTATTGGCCTAATTTATTTAATGAAGCCATGAGATTTTAAGGGACCTTTTCGCGCTGCGTGTTGGCGCATGTTGAGGGATTGAGGTTGATTTTAAATTCATGGTTTAGCTGCGTTTCACAAAGTAGTGCTTTTCGGTGCCAAAGATAATCGCTGTTGGCGGAGCGCTGGGAAATACATGATCTAAGCGCCGCTGGTAATCGCACGCCTTGATCGTCGAGGGTAGTTTGTTTGTAACGTATACGTCACGTCGATGGTTAAAGAGAAAATCGAGGGCATTGAATTTTTATGTTGTGATGAGATCTGGGACAGCTATCTGCTGGGACAATCATCTCATGGACAATTAACAATCTTTTAAATGTAAAAAGGAAGTCCATTATGTGAAGGCAAACCAAGCAGTGCTACATAAAAATACAAACAACTTTTCGAAAATTATCAATTTTCGTCTTCAGGTTAGCAATAAAATTAAAGCATGGCCAAAGCCACCAAGTCAACCTATATTAAAAGCATAAAATAGTCATTTAAAACGGATAAAAACCACCAATTTCTTCCCTTAAAAAGAGGCAGAAATGGCAGCCGAAAAGCAACGACCCACCTGCTCCGTTGGGATGCCACGTCGCAAGGCAGGGTGTATGCAAATCGGGGTCACGTGTTTCAAAGGTGCGATGCATTCGTTATGTGGGTTTTACAAATATGCCTGGCAAAAGAGTCGAGTTTAAGTGTTTTGTACTAAGTGGTTATGTACAGGTGGTGTATGTGTATGAATGACAAGCGTTTCTAGATTAATTCGTGCCCTGCTGTATTTTTCTCGAAACAAGATTTGGACCTTGTCCAAGTCGGGTTGTGGCCTGTTGCGTATTTGTCTGGCGACTTGCCTGTTGAAAGTCAGTGTTGCACTAAAGAATTTGATTCGACTTTTAATTTGAAGTTTGATTTATGGGATGCCATGCGTTCTTTAAGTTTTTGAAGGGATTGTCCTACATATGTAGCAGCACAGGTTGGCTCCGTACAGGGAATACGATAAACAGTATTGCGTGTGGAAAGCATGTCGTCTGAATTGTTATTGTTTTTAGTTTTATGGTGCATGGTCAGCTGCTTATTATTTTGGTGAAGTCTGACTCCTCGTTCCTGCCAAATACATGTAGGAACTCGTAGATTTTAGACATACAGTGAGATTGGGGAGGGGGGGGGGGTTTGAGGCTTAATGGCACGTCGACAACTGGACCATTAGCGCCAACGTACCTCGGTCACCTTTCTCGAAAGCAAGGGCAAAAAAACAACAAAAACCAAAACATTAACAAGCACTTCAAGCTCCATCACACCAAACGCACGCAAAGATGACCCACCTAGCTGCAAAGCAAGCTCACACACTAAAGCGCCATTTTGGCGGAAGTATACCCACCACTGATCTATACGTTATTTATTGGGAGGTCTTGGATTAGTTATCTCCAGCTTTGCTTAGTCAAGCACGTTTTCGTAAGATTCATAACGCTTGACTGGTCTGCATCAAAATCGGCAATAATAACATGTAGATAAGTGTGTGGTACTTCCGCCAAAATTGGGGGGGGGGTGTATGAAGTGAACGCTTTGCTTTGTATACAGGTTGTAACTTAAAGGTCTGGCCGAACTTTCAGGGTGCAGTCCATGATCAAAAATAAGACTAGCAAAAACTCCCATGAACATATGTCCGGAAAATCACCCATGTTTAGCTACAGCCCCCGCAAAGTTATATGTAAACAGGGTTCGCCGGAAAAAAACCCAACCCGGGGTTTTTTCGGGTCCAACCCGCCTGAAAAAAAACCACCAAAAACCCCAAATGTGGTTGGTTGGTTTTATTCCACGAGCCTTAGTCCTCAGCCATGCGGTCGGACATAAAAATCTACAACAACTTGTGCACAGACGCACTAGGTCCTCAGACCTCATCATATATCACCACAACTGTACCGTACAACACCACATTTCATAACTCGGGAACAGAGCGAAGCAGGGAGCACAAGTGAAATGTTAGGTCGCCGGCCTAAACCCGAACACCTGACCCAAATGTGGGTTTTTTCAACAACAAAAACTAAGTAAAATGAGTTGTAATGCATGAGCTAACAAACCTGTTAAACTGTCATTAAAATGTTGATTGTTGGCTGTTTTAATACAAGAAATCTCCAGTAATTTGGTAAAAACATAAAAACGTAAAAATTATGAATTAGGAAATTTATAGGCACTCCAGACAAAAAAGGTACAGGTGACTATTAGACAGTGGAATTCTTTGTATTCACAGGCCTATGAAAGTTGTGATATCCACCCAAAACCAAAACTGGTATAAGAGCAGCCGCCAAGTTTCCAAAAAGGATCGGCCTTTCAAAGAAAGTAGTGATATCATTCATCCAGGGAAAGGCCGCCATAGGTTGATTCTATTAGCCAAGTTAATCGCACGGAATAATACTTTGGTCGTTAAATGAAAACTTGAAGATAGCTACCGCTAGTAGCAATCTTCTAGTTTTCATTTAACTTTCGAACTATTAGTAGGTGCTATTAATTTGGCTAATAGGAGTAACCTTGGCGGCCTTTCCCTGGGTTGAATGATATCACTACTTTGAAAGGCCGACCATTTTTGGAAACTTGGCGGCTGCTCTTATACCAGTTTTGGGTGGATTTGGTTTAACTCATCAGTGACTGTATACTTTAACTAATTAATTTCTGGACTTTATCTACACCCAATGTGTTTCTCAACTTAGATCGGACAAGTCCAACTGTTAAAAAAAAAAACCCGGTCGGTTAATGCTATATAGGTGGAGCACAAATGAAAAGCCCAAAAAACATCACCGAAGCTTTCTGTTAAAGTTTCTTTGATTTTTAGTTCTTCTTGCTCATGAGTTGCGACCATTTTGGTGAGCTGAAGCTTGGTTTGACACCCTCCTTAAACAGTGACTGGAGATTAGAAAGCTTGGTCTTCTAGCTTGAATGCTAGCACTCCAGCCCTAACCTAAACTCAGGATGATGTGCCACTATATCCACTCCTCTGCTGCATCTTCACGCTCCAATTCTAGGTTTTCCCATTTGTTTATGGAGTCCATAATGATGAAACTAGATAAACCCAAAAAAAAGCCCAAAAAACCCGAAAATGCCCCCCAAAACCCGATAAAATTCGAAAAAAACCCGGATTTTTTCCAAACCCTGGGTGTAAATTGTTGAAATTTGTCCGTAACTTCCTACCTAATCTTTCCAAACCACTAGAACATGCCGTGACGTCACCATGAGTTAGCCAGTGACGAAAAAGAACAACGGCTGTTTGGCCGTCTGATTGGACTAGCCCAGTCACGTGATGTGCACGTCACAGCAAACAGCCACGGCGCATGATATAAACCACTACAATTGGCACATCCTTCATGCAATTTCATTATACTTCATAATGCCAGTGTTGATTTGATGTCCTACAACTTTGTGAATGGGCCGTGTGGAGACAGTTGGGAAAGGAAAGCGTGCCATGGCCTTTTTTGTCATGTTTTGATGTGTACTTGGATCCGTCATTAAGGTTTGGCCAGACCATTAGTTACCTGCAGTAATTGGCGATGTAATGTTTGTTTCAGGAAGGACCTCCCCCCCCCCCCCCTTTCTTACTGCCCCATCCGCAACGTTTTGAGACCTCATAATAACATTAACTTAAAGCATAATGTACTAACGTGTACTGATTTGAAACGATTAAGTGGAATGATTTTGGGGACCGTAACTATAAAGACATGTATTTCCGGACCCTTGTTCATTCGACTTTTTAATCCTGTTGGTCATGGACTAAATAAACCCTGAAAGTTTGGCCAGACCAGGTCTGTTGGTGGGTTTGGTGCAAGTAAGCTGGAATCGCCTGTGATGGTTTTTTTTTCTCATAATTTTTGCCTTCGAGAAAGAGGACCATTGTATATGACGTAAATTCAGGAGTTATCAAACAGAGTCGGATTGTGAAGGGGTCGGGCCTCCCGGGGGATGTACTGCAGGGGCTGCGGGACACAGCCTGGGGTAGCCCCCCCCCCCCCCCCGGAGAAGACGTGCAAGCTAGCATACTTTAAAGAAATCTGCGTGAATTTGATACGTTATCCTGCAACTTATGAAGCGCATTTTTCGCGCAAATTCACTTAAAATAAAAAATTAAAATGTTTTTAAAACAAGGCCTCCTGTAGTATGGGGTAGAGGAGTTCGTTGGAGAGGGGGGGGGGGGGGAACCATGCAAGCAAGCATCTTCTAACCGTGCAAGAAATGATCGTAATTAAGAAAATGTTTCCTGCAACGTAGAGATGAAAATTTCATACGACTTTATATCAAATTTAAAACAAAAAAGTTTTTTTTTGAAACAATGACTTTCTGTTGTTGGAAGGGAGGAAGGGGGGGGGGGGGCTAGGAGGAAATCGGGGCGTATCCGTGCAAGCTAGCATATTTTAAGGAAATCGGCGTGAATTTGAAACGTTATCCTGCAACTTGGGAGATGCAATTTTATACGAATTCATTTCAAATTTTTCCCATAAAATAGTTTTTTCGTTTTTGAAACAAGTGGGCCTCCTGTTAGTTGGGGGTCTCCCCGGGTTCCCGGGCGCCCCAATCCGACACTGTAATATCTTGGCGGATGCGAGTCGTCGAACTTATGTGTTTTACTCTCCTCTTTGAACATTTAGCTTAAAGTTTCATTCCGTCCAATCCTTTTTGATCCAGTATTTCGCGTATTTTCTCTCTACGTTTGTATTTTTTTTTTATCTCGTGTGTTTTTTGCAGGGGTTGGCCCCCCCCCCCCCCCCGGCTCACCCCCCTCACCCATCATAAATCTCTGACTGGAAATCTCTTCTACTGTCTTCATTTCTGACACGACCACATTGTGTCCGCAAATTCTTTCACACCCCCCTCCCTCCTTTCCTTTCATTTCTGTGAATTCACAGTCCAGAAATTCTTGGTGTTGTAATCTGACAGCCTTTGTGACGAGATCTGGAGAATAATTACTCGGCCGGCTTTGCCCCACATACGGAGAGACGACATGTAAAACGGGCAAAAGTCGGTGACATGCGGTCGTAAATAATCCAGTATTCGTATGACAAACCATTTGTCAGAGTGTCGGGCTGGCCACCGGTTGGTTTTATGTCACCGCGTCGTCAGGTTCCCGTGTCCGATTTGTCACAATTGGAGCGCCACCATAGTCTTTCGTTTCGATGAAAAGGAGCGAACCGTAGTGGGGGGTGGGTTTTAGTCCGTGTCTATAATTTATGCCTCGTGATCGTATCAGAGTGACGTTGTCATGTCATTTTTCGAACCCCCGGGTAGCCCGGAGCCGAGCTCAAAAGTCATTAGGTTTGAGGACCCAGGGGTTCGTGACTGCCGACTGGCGTCACCTCACCCACGCACCATGCGCTGTGATCGACGTCAACCCTACACGGGGCATGTTGATGTCGTTAAAGGTACGGTTGTCGTCAAGGTGACGGGATTCTGACGTCTAATTGTTGTGAATTGGGTTTTTATTGGGTTTTTGAACACACCGTTCACTTGTTACTGAGGTTGCCCCAAGTTAATTGGTATAGAATTCTAAAAGGTGCACTCCTAGCCAGAGCTGAGTGGAACTGACTAAACTTAACGTGGAGTTGAGTCGGTGCTCGGTTTGCTTTTCTCTGTAGTAGCCGTCAGATAAGTTGAAAGGTTACGTCCCGTTTCGCCAAATCCCGTTTCGCTAAAAAGAAAGCAAGATTAACAGCTTTTGCCTCAGGGGCAAGTCCCGTTTCGCCAAATCCCATTTCGCTAAATATCGTTCACGAAATTTTAGGCACACGAAACATTTAAAACATTTAAACACGAACATTTATAACATGATAATGGTCAGACATTTATACACAAACACCCGTTTTGCAGAATCTCATTTTGCAAAATAATTTGTTTCAAATTACGTGCCTCGCTCGCGCTTCCGCGCTCGCTGCGGCTAAACACGTAACATCAGAAACCATAAATAATCAATAATTACTAACAATTAGGCATGCCTCTTTAACTTCTGCAATGTTAAATTTTTGAAGAATATTTTGATTCTGAGAAACGAGATTCTGCAAAACGGGAATTCCCGTTTGGAAAAGCTTAACCATCACGTGTATAACTAACTATTCTTAAAACAGAACCTTGGCATTGACGTAGTGACGCCCAAGCATTCTAAACAATTATATTTATTTAAAGCGCACGTTTTTCCGTCTGTATTACCAGTTTTCAAAACGCTAATAAATTAACTGGGCTTATAGCTACCACTGCTTGTCTCTGTTTAATGTTTGCCTTTTAAAGTCCCATTACATAGAAATTATAAGTATTAAATTTCGTGTACGTAAAATTTTGTCAAATTCGTTTTGGCGAAACGTGATTTGGCGAAACGGGGTTTGGCGAAACGGGAGTTCACCAGTTGAAATGGTATGATGTCATAGGGCCGATGGAGAGTTTTGTACTACTTGTGATCAATCTACTTAGGCCTATTTATCGAACGAGGTATACGGTATCATCTTTATTCGCTCACCTTGTTTTCCAGCCGTATATCTTTGTTTTTCACTCAAGGCCGTTCCCTGACGAAACATTTTGACGTGGCGAGCAACAATTGTTGCATGCGCAATTTTCCTTTTTTTTTGTCACCAAGGCTGTTCGTTAGTGGACGATCGTTCAAGTTTTTCACGTGACGATTTCTTAAATGGCTCAAAAACCGTTAAACTGGATTTGATTTGATTTGATTGGATTGGCATAACTTTTAACGGCCGTTTTGGGGGAGGTAATCTTTTTGGTGAAACACGTGGGCTGTATAGGCCAGTCAATAGAGGTTCAATATGGAAAAATATTTGGGGAAAGCTGGGATAAATGGGGTACTAAACAACACACTATATAATCTTGCACCCGTCTATCTATTTTTGGGCGTAGCTCGCGTGGTATTTACTTTAAGAGATAAATATGTGATTACGAAACTGATCTTATAAAATTATCTGCAAAAAAAAGATCCTATACACTTTTATGATACGACGCATCGTTAGAGCGCTAGTGGATACTCGGCCCATCCTCGAGGATGCCATCCCAGTCTGGTCTCCGCGTCTTCTTAAAGACATCAGTCATATTGAGTCTGCGCAACGATCATTTACGAAGCACCTACCAGGATTTTATAACCTGCCTTACGCAAGACTTTTGGCTCAACTAGGTTCGGAGTCTCTTGATCAGCAGAGAGTGCACGCTGATCTTTGTCGCATTTTCTCCGTTTTGCGTGGTCTGGTCGACCTTGATCCTGGGCTTTTCTTTGTGATCCCTGAAAATAGATATACCAGGGGCCATTATCTCAAACTTACTGTATTGCCTTTTAAAAAAGGATTGTGGAAGGTATTGTTTCTCTAATCGTGTGGCGCTTCCTTGGAACTGCTTGCCGTCGGGCGTAGTGGAGTTCGCAAGTTTGCTTATGGAAACTGACCTTGCTCTGTTTCTGAGATGTTTTTAGCCTGCTTGATTGTTAATTTTGTGGGTCCTCGGTGTAGTGTTTGTCTCTGTTCTTTGTGTTTTTTCCCTGTTTTGTTTTATGTAATGACTAGCATCGTACCCGGCTTCGCCCGGGGATTTGTTTGACCCGTGGTTGTTTCCCAGTATTTGCTCGGTGCTGCCTGATCGTTCACTGCAACAGTCAATTTTTCTTTGTGTAACACTCCCCCCTTTCCGCCAATCCTCCCCCTCCGCAAAGCAATATCGTAATCAAATAGTGGCTGTAACATAATCACTGCCCCACCAACGGGCATTCCCCGTTCAGGCCCATTCCCACTCCCAGTAGCGTGCGAAAAATAACTGTCCTTCGTACATGACGTCATTTAAGGCATTCCTTTGCGATGACCGCGCAGAACAAATTGTTAGTCGAGGCAACAATGTGCCAATTTCAACTTCTTTTCAGGGCAACAACGTCCCAGTTTCAACTTCAAGCCAAAGAATTGACACACTCGCACGTTTTCAATGTTCCCCTTCCGGGGGTTTCGTTGGGGTTGCTTCATTTCTGCTATGAGACTTTGGTTTATAATGTAAGAATTGCTGGTTTTGCATATCTTCTTTCCCTCCTTTGCTTCTTTTAATTCTGGCCAGGTGTCAGTGGACCCTAACAGTCCCTTCCTGAACCTTTTTCCATCTTATTTAACTATTATAATAGTGTGGATATTTTTTCTCCGTATGCCTCCATTGCCTAGAATACTATAACAAATCTGTAATGTAGGTCGTTTGCAGTCCTCTCCGCCCATTTCTAACGTCTGATGACGTTATCAAGGGTATGCGCTGCGCTTTAAAAAGAATTATACATTTCTTTTTCAAAAGTGAACTGAAATACTATACTTTCTGCAAAAATGGTCATTCCATTTTATCCTTACTTTAGCGTTAATTAGTGTTCATTGAAATCTGTCTTTGTTACCAGAGTTTTCATTTTGTATTTTATTATCTTGCTATATTAACAGTTTCCCACTCTGTCTCTGTTGATGGTTCTTCATCTTCATCCTTGAAGAAATGTTCAAATGAAGCATCGATAGGATCCTCACAGTCCTCTTCGTCGATGGTAACGTGTGTGTTTGAACTGAACACAATAATCCAGACATGAATCACAAATCACAGAGTATTGTAGTCCTTCCTTTGTGCAGCCACGATAATTAGCCATATTGCTTTGAGGCATTTACAGAATAGAATGTTGTGCAGCTCGGTATGAGAGGGGTGTTTGTCTGCGGCGACTGCATGACGCCCGTTAGTAGTAACTGTAGTGACTCATCCTGCCTCAGCTCCTGCCAACGTCAGTATTGGACGACCTGATGCTGGGACTGATGACCCAGCATCTTGATTCCCTTGAGCTGAGCCTGGATGACGATCTTAAGTGTGCCCCGCCTCTATTATTAAAACTCGCTCGCTGTATTGTTGTGTATTCCGTAATCACATCAATTGTTAAGCATGTGCGTTTGCCTTGCCAACGTATTGTTAATTTAAGTAATACAATAATTTTACATTCCAAGCCCCCATTCCACCCAAATCTTCCGTAAGTAATCTTTGGCTTATTAATTAGAAATTTGTTGTCTTTCCTCCCCAATTTCCCCAGTTCTCCACACTTAAGCCATCATGTCCCTGTTATTCATTGTATTTAGCCATCACATCAACATTTATTAAGAACTTGTTTGGTTAAGTCGTGGCAGGCGAAGCTATGTGTAAAATCCGGCATTGAAACATCAAATATTGAACCCAGCCAAATGTCTTCTTAATTATTGAATTTCGTACATTGAACCATCCCCACACTTTAGTATTATCACGTTAGGGTCGCCCACTTCCCCAAACCTCTACATAACCTTCCGACATCTCTCTATAGGGCAGTGACACAACGTAGTTTTATTGTGTATAACTCTATGCTAGAGCCTTAATGGGTTAGCTGCAAGGGGCACTGCGGAGAGAAACAGAAGGGCGTCATACTGAAGCCGATGCTGTGAAGAGTGATTTCTTAGACCTAAAACGCGCGATTTTTGTTGTTGGAGAAAACAACGTTATTTTAAGCCTAAGAAATCCGCTCTTCCGTTGTTTTTCTCTTCATTTTTATGCAGTGCACCTTGTAGTTATGCCTCCAAAACCCATACTGGTGCCAATATGGCGGCAAATGTCACTGCTCTATAGCTGGTAGAGCATTCCCCAACCATACGTGAACTTAGCAGTAAGCTTGAAATGAATGCACCAGCAGCGACTAATCTGGGAGGTAAAGAAACCAAATTAAATGTGGTTTTATGCAGCGATTTGGCAAAGGATTGATAGCTCTAATCATGAAGGGATTCACACTCATTAGCAGTAGCACCATATAATTGAGGTATGACGCTGGTTTCAGAAGATGGAAGGTCCATCTTTTTCTTCTAGCTCCACGAACTTTAGTTTGCCTTGCCTGGCAATTTAAGAAGTCGTGTCGTCACCAGTAAACACACGTAAGAAAACAATGTTGTCCCTGAAGGAGGATCCAAATTTCATGCAGTTTTATGAATTCAGTTTGTTTTCTGTGTTTCTTTTGCCTTGTTTGAAACTGCTTACGTTTGTTTTCAAACCAGCCAAGGATGCAAGATTAACCAAAAGATCACCATCTTCACCTATTATGGTAACGGCCTCAGGTTATGAAGATACTACCGAAAACAAACTCTCAGTCCCAAAACCGCAGGTGATTTGGTTCCTTTGTCTGGGACAAGATTCTATTCTTGTTATACATTTAGTGGTGGTTACACAACCATGCATTTCTCAGACTAAAGTTCGAAAAGCTATGACGAAGACCTATGCCTTAAGTGTTTCTGCTGAACCTGCTAATATAGCCAAAACTGGTCATCCACCCTCCGACCTATGGCTTGTAACTATGTACCCTCGTCAGCGGTTGACGTCACCACCAACCGACCAATGGCTGGCAACCATATAGAGCTTTCAATGAAATTATTCTAGGTTCTTGAGGATGGCACGCTGCCGTACTGATGTGTACGAAACAACTGGACAACAAAGTTATAGTCTTAATGCCGGCATGCGAAATTAACGTAGACTTTCATTCTTCAGTCATTCTTCAATTCAGTCGGGCAAATGAATGGGAATTCCTTCCTGATGTGAGAAAACAATGCTTCACCAAATCGCTGCATATATGCAACTCATCTGGCTTCTTTAATTTCCCAAAGAAGCTGCTGCTGGTTACATTCATATCGAACTAACCACAAAGTTCACATTGGTTGGGGATGTTTTACCACCTGCAGAGTGGTGTTGAAAATCCAGTTCACCACAGACAAAGAACCTCTCCTACTGAGCCGCTGCCTTATGTAAATGCTTCGAAGTTGCGTTAGGGATAATTGTAGTTGCACAAAGGAAGGAGAACAACCTTCTGTGATTTGTGAGTCATTTTTGGGTTTATTGTGTTCAAACACATACATTACGATCGATGAAGAGGACTGATTGTCCTGTCTATGCTTCACGAACATTTCTTCTTGATGAAGACGAAGAATCATCAACTGAAACAAAGAGTGAAAATGCTGCTAAGAGAAAGAGTAAATAAATACAAAACGAAGAGGCAGCTGGCAAAGCGATATTTCAATATGAAAACTAACTTTTTTCTTTATAAAATTAATTTCTTTGAGCCTTAATTCAGCCGAAGCAATTTAATGCTTGTATGGCTGAACCGCCTCAATTTTAAACATTACTAAGACTTTTTTTTGAGAGAAGAAATATCTGGTAAAAGGGGAGGAACCAACCCGAAGATTTGAACCAGGAAACCTCCGATCATCGTATGGGTCGAAAGATTGTCCAGAATAGTTCCCAGAGCGGCTGAACGAGCATGGTAGCCTCTCACGCTACCCTGGCCGGCAGTCCTGGCCGGGACTTTGCCAAGATCCATCCTTTCGAGGGATTCGACCAGATCCGCAAGCCTCCGGCAACCAAGCTGAGCTCTCTCACCGCTCAGCCACGATGACCACTAACGCTAAAGAAAGGATCACAAAGGGATATTTTTTTGCAGGAAGTAAAGTGTTGGATCTTGGGAGCTTTAAATGACACACATTATAGATTTGTTAGCTATTATACGAAATAAAAGGGGGTGGAGGAGAATAAATAATCACGCTCTTGTGAACTTCATGTAGATCATTTTATGAAATAACGTAATTTTCTCTAAATTAAGCACCAAACGAGATACTCACAAAAACTGATTTTGGTTGCCATTTTTCCAATATGGCGGCCAAATCCGGAGCGACGGAGGGGGTGGAACATTATTATATAGTTTAGTACCCTATTAGGAGGGAAATAAAATAGATTTTATTTTTTCCTGCTTTTTCCGTATTGGTTTTTTTTTTTTTGGCTACCAATTAAGCTGGCCTAGCGATACAATCGGAATTGGAGGTGGGTGTATTTTCGTTTTTGGGTATTCTGATTCAGGATCTGAATGGCGAAAGACCTCTAGTTCTTTGGGGGTACAAGTGGTCAGCCTCCAGACTATTAGGCTTCACAGACTTAGGTGTCAGTGTTTGCGTGGCGAAGTCCGTGAGTTCGTGTGAGCATACCAGACCTTAAGGGCTAAAAGTGTTCAGAACAGTTTGTCATGTTGTGTCATTCATACGATGTCTCTGATGAGAGAAATATTTCTGTTACGTGACGTTTTTAAAGAGATTTCTTTGAGACTGCTTGCTGCCAGGGATTTTCCATTAAATTGGATCAGCACGCACAAAAATCCACTTCTTCTTCAAGACGTAGTGGGGGGGAGGGGAGGGGTGGTGAGGTTTACTGACAGCTAGGTCATTAACGCCAACCTCAGTCACAGTGCATTGGTCCGGGTGGTATGGAGGCAGGCTTAAACGGGGAAGTTGGGGCCAGATAACCTGCTGAATTTGGACGTAATTAGAAGCGGTGACCAGCTCTCTACATTACAGCCACGATAAACATTTCTACGCAAGCCTGATTTCATCTCAAATCATAAAAAAAAGGTATGCGTGCGTGCTTGCGCGCGTGTGCGTCTATTCCTCTTGAACCAAGGCACCTACAAAGGCGGGAGTAGGGCCAAATGAAAGATAATTAAATCGCGCTTCCGTTAGGCCTATTTTTGTCGCTGTAACTTGATTTTATGGCCCTCAATACGCGAAAAAATCTGCAACGAGAACGTCAAAGGTTTATTTTTTGACCCTCATGACGTTTGTTCATGACGTCATAATTTGCTCATGCAAAGTTTATTATGCCTGAACCAACTTGACTTCCACAGTAAACTTTGCAGGATAAAAGGGTGACGTCATGTTTTGCATCAGTACGAAGTGACAGAAACACGACATATCATAATATTAACTGAACAAAAAACGGCTTCGCCTTTTAGAAAACAAAACCATTAGAGCTCGTATACTCACAGCTGTGAAGATACACGAATAAAAACGGATTAAAGTTCACTCGAACGCAACGAACTATAATTTTGAACTCCAATTCCAGGGAACAAGGACTGTTTTTGCTCAGTGGTTATGTCAAAAAGTGAACGCAGTTTGTGGTTGAAATGTTTAATGTTTGTGTGCGTGTGTATGTTTACGTGCACTTAATTTGGGTCTTTTACAGGCTTTTTTTTAAATATTTGTCTGTGTTTGTTATTTTATAGTTTAAGTACGTTTCCTGTGAGTGGCTATATGTGTATTTTGTGTGCATTTATAATATTTGTGAAACCAGCATGCTCCTAATTAAGGCAGTTTTTATTGCCTGTCTTTGTGTATGTATTTTTCATCCTAGTAGGCGTTTCGCTGTTTACGGCGTCTGTTTGTATGTGTTTTAGATTTTCGTTATATATGGCTCTCGAAATCAGTAGGAAATCAAAATTTATTTTGTTTTCGGGCAGGCCGTTGTTGTTGACGAACTTTGAGAATGCAGTTCAAAGTACGAATGATGCAGAAATAAACTTGATTGCCAAATATTCCTTGGAATCGAAAGAAATTACATGAAGCATGGATCGACGCCAGTGGAGTGAGCGAAACGAACGCTATGGCTGGTTTTACGTAACTCTTCCCATAAGAACTGTTTAAGGGATTCGCGCGTGACGTCACATTCTCTCAACTCGTGTTGCGTGCCCTACAACTGTCCTAGCTGTCGACACGCCATTAAGCCTCAACCCTCCCCCCCCCCCTCCCCCTATAACTGTACGGTTTTAAAGTAATTGCGTCTTCGCCGTGGCGTGGGACTTTACGCTCGCCGAGCCGCTACAACTACTCGGCGATAGAACAAGACTTGTTTACAAATTCGACTAAGCATAAACAC
>JAHWFP010124086.1:0-19610 GCA_023313725.1 Lithobius niger | reverse complement strand
TTTTTTTCCTTCGTACATCAGTTCTTATTGTGGATGTTTTCTTTTGTAGATTTTGTTCGTTCCATAATTCACTATTAAAATCTGTGAATTAATTGAAGTTGATTACTTAACATTAAACGATTATTTTTACAATTCTGGTAGTGAATACAATATATACAGGGTGTTTCATCTCAAGTGTTGCTGCTCAATATCATCCCTAGTATTGCAGATACGTCGAACATGGCCATGGAATACGTTGGAACATCCAGGGGCCCATCAGACGGTTAAACCGAAAATTACCTTGACGACCGGTTTCAAGGTCAACGAAAAACTAACTCCGGAAGTAGCAGAGATAGGGGCATGATGTAAATTGCAAACTTGTAGCGGACGAAGACATGATCTCAACAAAGCAAACAGAACATAAATCGGTTCAAATGTCAAAGAGATACAGTAAAAACAATATGGGTCTTGCAGCCCCATTGCAGGGCTTGACCACAACCCACCCTGAGGTAGAAACACAGACAGGCACCACTGTAAGTACAGCAAAAGAGTAGCAGGCAGACCTGGTGGATCCATGAGAAGCCTGTTTGCATTAATCCCTGAGGTAGACATTTCCTGTTGATGCCTGTCTGTGTTTCTACCTCAGGGTGGGTTGTGGTCAAGCCCTGCAATGGGGCTGCAAGATCCCATATGGTTTTAACTGTATATCTTTGACATTTGAACCGATTTCTGTTCTGTTTGCTTTATTGAGGTCATTTCTTCGTCCTCTACAAGTTTGCAATTTACATCATGCCCCTATCTCTGCTACTTCCGGAGTTAGTTTTTCGTTGACCTTGAAACCGGTCGTCAAGGTCATTTTCGGTTTAACCGTCTGACGGCCCCCTGGATATTCCAACGCATTCCATGGCCATGTTCGAATTATCGGCAATACTAGGGATGATATTGAGCAGGATCACTTCAGATGGAACACCCTGTATTAATGCTTTTAAGCCAATTGTCTAACAAAGAACAACAATGTTAGTGCTTTGTTTCTCGAAATTTATCAGCGTTCAGTTCCAGGACACCATGTCTATATACGTCGGCAAGGCAGTTCGATCGCTCGTCCTTTCTGCTGTCAGGCTCGCTTCTCAGGAGTTTCTAGGGAATCCTCACGAAACTCGCGTCCTGTCTTTGGACTCAGCTTTTTGTGTTTTTGCGAGGAGTTCACCCATTGAACTAAATGCAGTAACAATACGATCTTGCTATCAGAGATATTAAGCAGTTTGTGCTGTTATGCTAGCAAAACACTGGCTTCAATTTCCGTAGCAGCTGAGTCACGTTCAAAGCCTACAAAAATAAATCCAGTGCGTCCTGTTTTATAATCGATTATCCCATAGTCTCCAACACGACAATGTGACATCCTTAATCTGTTTAACAAGCCAGACTTGAACAACTATCACTAAATCAAATAATCAATTGCACTGCCGTCTAGTTCAACCTGACAACATTGAAATCAGAAACAAACTTTTTTTCATAAGGTCAATTGACCAACTTCTCAGCCAATTATTTGACCAAATCAAAAACGAAGGTCAAATAAATATCTTCTTACATTATAAATCAAAGTCTCATAGCAGAAATGAAGCAACCGCAACGACCCCCGGAAGGGGAACCATGAAAACGTGCGAGTGTGTCAATTCTTTGGCTTGAAGTTGAAACTGGGACGTTGTTGCCCTGACAAGAAGGTAAAATTGGCACATTGTTGCCTCCACTAACAATTTGCTCTGCACGGTCATCGCAAAGGCATGTCTTAAATGACGTCATGTACGAAGGACAGTTATTTTTCGCACGCTACTGGGAGTGGGGAGGGGCCTGAACGGGGAATGCCCGTTGGTGGGGCAGTGCTTATGTTACAGCAACTATTTGATTACGATACTGCTTTGCGGAGGGAGAGGATTGATGGAAAGAGGGAGTTTTACACAAAGAAAAATTGACTGTTGCAGTCAACGATCAGGCAGTACCGAGCAAATACTGGGAAACAACCACGGTTCAAACAAATCCCTGGGCGCAGCCGGGTACGATGCTAGCCTAGTCATACAAACTAGTGTTCATAATACCCGACGCTCTTACACAAATCTGCATTAATACAACCAGCATGTTTGATCTCATTTTTGCAGATAAAATATTGCGAAATCGAATTAAGGTGGATTTGCCCTTCTTTGACCTGGCATCCCTCTTGCAAGTTACCGGCGGCTATTCCTGGAAACTTGCGACTTAGGGTTCTGGGCTTGACTAGAGAAAAAATTGTTTCTCCGTACATATTGTAAAAGTCTGGTTGTCCTGCATTCTGGGACTGTGTGAACGGAAACTGAGTTCAGTTTCCGGCAGGAGCTCATGACGGATGACCTTCGTCCTTTCCTCAGAATCGGTTCACAATCTTCCTCCTCCAACAATGTACCTTAGAACGACTTACTCAACGTTTTCCTCAAATGGTACGTATTAGCAATAACATCCCCATCTGGCAACCATCCATTGCCATTAGTGGTAAATTTTATCATTATTATTATCATTATATTATCATTATTAATATTATTATTATACTTCTAAAAATAAGTCCATATAACCTGACTTTCATTCAAATTCTTACCCTGCAAATTGTTTCTCCTCTCATTAATTTTCTACATTCATACGGAAATTTGTAAGTAATCTTTCCCCAACAAAACTAAGTGCAGCGTAGACCCTTTTCTTACCTCTATCGCTGAACAATATCAAATCGAACTATTCATTACAAAATGAGCCCAATATCGCCTACGCCGTAAAGAAAGAAAGCTGTAAAAAAAAAAAAAACAGACACAAGCTCACATATCAAGTTGTTACGCAGCGTGTACTTGAACGCAAGCCCAAAAAGCACTCAAGGTTACAATCATCCAGCCAGGTCTATCAGTAGGGCACAAGAGAATTTTGCTTCGGGTCCTCGGTTGAGAAACTGCTATAATTCAGGCCCAATGAAAGGTTCTTTTTCCCCTAGGCCATCATAGATTGGCTCCTATCAGCTTAAACGCCGTTTCTTGACGCCAATTCCCCTGACCGTTGGCCGGCCGTGCGTTACACGTCCATTGTTCGTAAAGTTTTGGACCATGCGACCAGAGGCTAAAGAACGATGTTCTCGGGCAGCAAATTACAGAGAAAGCGCGGAAGGTGATCCGATGGCCGTAGAGGTTGGATGGGATGGAGGGAAACAGACGACTAGCCGACCGACGGGTCAGTGGTTACTCAGACCGGATCAATGGACAGTGAGCTTAATTGAAGTTTTACGAGACTCTTTTCTTCCCCGGTCCATGTCTTGCTAGGTACCATTAATTTGCTGTTAATTGCCATGTCCGACTAATTTACATGCGTAAGATAAGAAGGGCTGATCGATGGAATTTCGCCCACGGAAAATTTGCCCACACTAATTAATGAAACATTGGAGACTTTGCTGCGAAGGCTGGCTTGGTCCATGCTCGGTGCGGCGAGGAGCTTTATTCACCCAATCGGGTTAGCATCTCTCTTGATAACTACCAGCTGTTCTCCTTTATAGGGCTGCAATGTGCTGCTTGTCTACGCCACCAGTGCTGTTTGGATCTTCTTGGTAATCGCATTACCAAAAATTGATGACCCATTTGGGAATTAAGTCCGTGGGTATACTTATTACTCTTTGTGAGGTCGTCAACACCAATACTTCGCCAAGAACCATTCGTTTCTGTCGTTCGAAAACTGGAAAAAAAAAATGTCTTTGTGAAGAATTTTCTTCACCGTGTATGCAATTATAGGGAATTTTAAAGGCAAATAGTTCTAATAATGTAAATATACTAATTCATTTCTAGAATCCTCTTGTCAGTCTCTATGCCCATTGTCGGAAAAAAAACTCACGACCAAGCGAGCAGAAATGATGAAGGCAACCATCGAATTTTTGTTAATTATAGCACGTGATAGCAGGGCCAGACGGTTGCTAAAATGCCACTAATCCAATTGAGGACTCTCAACCTTAACTGAGTCTCTGAATTGGCTTTCTGTCCCGTTTATAACTGAGTCTCGATACTCGAAAAGAAAACAATAACCTTTTTTTTTAAACCTGTCAGTAAGGCAGCTGATGCTCATGCATGATCAACATTGCCATAATCCGTTGCATGATAGATTCCTCCGGTACACTTTCTTTAACCTTGTTCGACTTACAATATTGACTTAAAATAGTGACTTTAAAAAGCCTAAAGGTATAATAAATAAGTCCAACCCTGAAGTGGCGATTTTCTGGGGATAAAAGTGGCTCCGTTATCAAGCAAACAGTTTTTATATTTTAAGAAACAATCGATTCATTTTAAAAAGAGACAGAGTAAAACGAAGCAGAAGAAATGGCCGAAACACCACTGATATGAAACACCACTGATAATGTGGGTGTAAACACTCAATGGAAGAAGAAGACTTGAAGTTGTGCGTGTTGATTGGTATTGGCCACATTTTCAATTCGCACATATTCTCGTCTGCCGTGTTACGGCCGCTTCTTCGGCTTAGTTTTACCCCTCCCCGTTTTAAAATGACTGGTTGTTTCTTTGAACTTGAAAATTGTTTTGCTCGATAACGGAGCATATTTTTCCACGAAACGTCACTGTTTTCGTATTAGGTTTGGTACACCTCTTGGGTTTTTATAACCAACAAAATGTTTTAATCACAGACAACCGAAAAAGGAACCTGGTAAGGTCCCTGACACATCTACTAGTCTAAGCTCCTTCGCATTCCATTCAGTATTCTCTCATTTGTCATGATCGTAAGTTTGCCGGTTCCAATCTTTGGGTTTGCCCTAAACTTTACTAAACCTACTTCGAAAATGACTAGCAGTCTTCAAAATTTCAAAATTGAGGCGGTTGATCTACGACGTATTAGTTTGGCTTTGATGACATTAGGCTCAGCGAAGTTCACGCAAAAATTGGGGAGGGGGGGGTAAGGCAGATTCCCTACGAACATAAAAAAAGTATATTGTTGGTCATAACATTTCTTCAGGGGTCCAACGTATAAGCAAACCCATCTAAGCACGCATGGCTATTATAACGTCTTTCGTGTTTACACATAATTTGTGTTCCCACCCTCCCGGACAGACCACGATCTTTCAGGATTGAAGCGTAATGGTGTGACAAAAATGTTTGTATCGCATTCTGTGTCATTTAGAACCGCCGTGAGCTTGTCATCCGTGTGTCCCGAGAATATCTGCGATGTATACTCGTTCCGCAGTCATCAGTCACTACTACGCCATCAACGAGGACATCGTATTTCCCGGGACAAACTGATGGCATACCTCACAGCAGTTTTAAATGACACGGAATTGGACAAAAATCTTTGTCACACTGCTACTTTCCTTATCCTGAAAGATTGTGTGCTGCCCGGGGAGCAACATGGTGAGCACACAAATTATTCATATGGAATATGTGTAAAAAAAGTGTTGAATAAAAAAAAAGCACTTGTACGATTTAAAAGTAATAAAAGCCAACAAGGTGCACAACACAACAACAACTCGAAATTTCGAGTCATTATAGACGCATTTTCAATAGTACATGATGGAAAACATATTTATTAAAAGGCATAAGTTTGGTCATTAAATTAAATTTAATTAGTCATTAAAAGGCGAAATTTTGAATTCCATGTTCACCAGAACAAAACTGGCTTGACACAAACGTATAAAAAAAGGCAGAAGCATCCCCACGGACGCCTTTTCGTCCCGTTCCTGCAAGCAGCACTCATCGAGATCCCTACTTTGCCAATTTTAACCTTTTTACGTTGTCATTTTGGTTTTTTTACGATCTCTCATTTACCCTAGCCAGTATGGTGTTGGTTAACATGGGATTCTAAAATTATGCCTTTTACTGACTTTTACTCTTTTAGTAAATGTGTTTCTTATCATGTGCATGAGTATGATGACTTGAAGCATTGAGTGAAATTGTTGTGTTGTGGGCTTTATTAGCCAATTCCTTATTTATTTAAAAATTGTTAATTAAAAATCATAATGACCAAGTGTGTTTATATGAGTTTCCTTATACGTTGGATCCCTATAAAAAGGAGAATCCAGTCTTTATGGCATGCGACAATGTTGTCATTAGCGCCAACCGCAGTCACAGTACAGCGGTCCTGGTTGCTACCGTGTCACGCGTGATAGAGAACATCAGGCAAACATTGTGACAAATCTGTACATCGGAAAAGATTAACATTTTTGTGAACTCGTCTCTCCCAGTGTTGTCACCGCGTTTATTATTTTTTTTACTGTGCAGTAACACATCACCTATTAACTACTTACGGAGGACGAGGGGGGAATTGAGGCTTAATGGCGTATCGACAGCAAGGGCATTAGCTCCAACTTCAGTCACAGAACAGTGGTTCGTGTTGCAACTGCGCCACACATTACAGAGGTGTTAAACAAACCACAAATTAGTTACGGTTTGCAGCTTGTGGTTGCGTATGCTTAAACCACTTTCCGGTCAGAAAAGTAACCAGATTTTTTTTTTATTTGAGCTTACGTCAATCTAAAAACCAGCTACAAACATGATCAAACATTACTCCAATGCATGCAATCAATCTTCACGACTGATGAGATTTTTACAGTGACCTTCTACTACCGCCTTGGTCAACAATTTTGTTGACGTGGATTATGGCTATTGGGGAAACGCACGAACTCCATTTCCCTGACGATACCAGATTTACCCATCACCAGTGCCCTGAATGCTCGTTCACCGAATGCAAAATATGAACCGGTCGCAGTGCAAATTTGCGACCTCTATTTCTTCCACTCTCAATAGCATGTCTCCCCAAACTGCGCCTTCGCGAGAGCTGCAATATGCGACAGCACAAGGCGTTGTTGGGTGGTTCTGAGGCACACATACACGCATTCATACACAAGGAGCGAGTGTGTAGGCGGCGGTGGGTGTTGTTTGGTTCGGGTGGGGCCGCAGAGACCTGGCGTTGCAGCATCCGAAGTATTGCACCGTAAATTGCATTTCTTTGCAATGGGGCGAGCAGGAGAGCGAGAAGGTCTCAGACGGGACTTAGTTCCCTCCTTTCGGAATCGCGATCGTAAGCAACTTTGATACAATGGTCCAAATTACCCAACTCCCAATCCTCCAGCTTCATTTCACTCTGGGGCGATGCCTGAGCTTCTTTATGGAGACGTCCACCGGTGGCCAGAGAGAGCTCTAATACTCGACTCTTAGTGGCAGGAGAGGTGCTATAGCCGTGTCCTGGAGATTATTTGCCTTGCCAACAAAGCTGTTGGGCCATAGTGATGGTGGGTGGTAGTTTCTTTGGCAGTGAAGGCGGTTTTAGAAATTTGTTAGAGCTCCCAATGTTCTGTTGGGGCCATTGTGATCAGTTTGCAAACAGAATGGCCTTCACAAAATAGCTAGGATTTCCTTTGTGTCCACAGATTATTAATTGCAGAGAGAATGAAAAATCGAACCACGTCATAAAGCTTAATAAGTAAAACATAAGCAACGGTTTGTAACTCAACGAACTCAACGAAAAGCAAATGCTTCTGGCTGGAATGAATAAGGGCACGTAAGGAATGACGACGTCTCCTGCATCTCCACCGTTCGGGGTGGTTCCTTTCTCAGTTGGTATTTTATTTGCTTTGTAGTCTTTTGGGTATTTGATGTACTTTTGGTTTGTTATCATTCATCCTAATATTTTGATTGCAATATCCAATGACTAAAATGTACTCACTAACATTTTTATTTTTAAAAATAATTTATTCTTAGTTTGTATTAATTTATGCATGTGGTCCCGTAATCCGTTGTTCCTTTAAAAAATGTGAAATCCTGTGTGCAAGAGCTTCGCCAGGGTCTCCTGAAAGTAAGTGGGTGCCTTTCTTGGGAAGTTGGATTCTTCGTCATTTGTAACTGTGGTTTCTCGATGAAGTCTTGGGGTGTTGGATAGTTTCTGTTCCTTCAAATGCTGATTGTATTATTACTTTGCTATTTCCCTTTCATAAGCTGAGCTTGTCTAATACTTTCTCCTGTTCTTGTGAAGAAATTAGTGAGAGTTCGTTAAGATTGATATTGGAGCGACGAGCATTTCATTTCCTGTGCAAGTTAATATTCCTGATTGACTACTGGCTATTGAAGTGTTAGTCTGTAAGTTTCCATTCACCCTAAGTGAATTGTTGGAATTCGGCAGCATATTTGAATTAATTTGTAGCCTACATCAGTTCGAGTCCGATTTTAACGAGTTTTACATTCTACTGATCACAGTCGCTTTGAATAATTAATTCTAACTGTATAGTATTTAAGTTGAATAATTTTGACGTTTAATTTTAAAATAATACCCTTGTTGGAGCTTGTTGTAATGAGAGTGCATTTTTGCCCTTGCATTTTTCCCTATTCCTCCACCTTCACAATGAATCCCGCTGCCTTTGAAATCAAAGGCTGGCGCTCTACCACTAAATCTTATTGACACTATATCTTGCACTATATCGTCGAATGGAACGATAGTATGTAGGAAGGTTGGTCATTCCGCAGCTCATTAAGTCGTTTTCCCGCTAGTATGTTCGTGTGACGTCACTGGCTCCGGTCTAGTTTTACTTGTGCGCATGTGCGTAAGCTGTTGAACTGTATTGTGACGTCGGTGGGGGTAGTAAAATTAACAACCAATGAAAATGCAATATGCAAAAAGCTCGGAATAGACTCCTCCCCCTCCCCTGTTATCTTAATTTAAATTTGAATTACATTTATATTAACCTAGTCAGTTTCGTTTTCAGTTTGGCAAACATCAGTTAACTAGCTGTTTACTCATCAAAAATTACGTGAATTTATAACTGTACCCATCCACAAGTATCGTGTGAAAAATATTGACTGTGTGTAGCTTAAATTCATGTTAAACAGCAAATTTTACTGTTTAAAATTTGGTGTTTGCACCACTGTCTAAATTGTCTGTGTGCCTACTTATGCTGCTGCTGCGAAAACGTTTGACTTTTTAGGTGAATTTTTACAGCGCACATCTCTTTTTATGGTGCACAACTCATATTTAAATTTCGTTTTATTTGAATTCAATAATAACGCCGCTTCATTAAATTGACTTAGATACAAGCTACTTAGTTTTCCACTAAATTGTAACAAACGAATAACGTCTTTGAACCACACTTTATTGGATGTCTGTCCTTGCAGTCAAATCACCTAAAAATCTAACGTTGCTACGTTAAACAGTTATGTGAATTTAAAGGGGCAATCTATGTTTTGTTTTAAAATAGTGTTATTTAATAAATTAAGACAAAGCACTGCTACTTAGTGTTGTTAAATCTAGAATTATACTGAAGGTTGAATATCTGTGTGGAACACTGTGGAACCGTCGTTTCTGTTCTACCAACACCACAGCTATTGTTTCCCGAGGCGATTGTTTGGTTGGAAGTGTAAAAAAAATAAAAAAGGGTTGCTTTTTTTTTCTGCTCTGTAAATATTAAAATCTATGCAAACATCAAATTATAATAATAATAATAATATATTTGTTGCTATAGCAACGGGTCTGGCAAGGACTGGTGAGTCACTGACAGCCAGCCGCAATTAAATGTAAATACAGTGTACAATATACGGGCAAGGAATGGATGATGGTAAGAGGTTTGGGGACACGAATGCCTTAACACCAAGGTTAGACCTGCCAGGGACTCAAAGGCACCCGATGGTATCACCGAATGTGCAGGACATGGGAAGGGTGCGGAAAATGTTAAAAGACCCAAAATGATGCTGTATAATTAAAAAGTATAAACAGTGCTAAAAAATAGTATGCTACGGTGAATACTAAAAACTAAAGCACCCACATAGTGGGAGATGTCAACACTTAAAAAAAAAATAATAATAAATATACAAATCAAAGGGCAACCTGAAAAAACAGGGTGGCTGGACTACTGCAAGCGACCTACATGAATAGGTATTCGGAAATTTGTTCAAACTTTTGGCTTTACCTGGTAATATTTAACACATCGTTTTAAAGTTTAGCTCACACCAAGCTTGAAACCAAAGTTTTGTTTGTACGCTACGGTGCTCACTCAGTCATACGTACAACGTCTGTTATATAATTAGATGATATCCCTTGTCACTCTCCTCCCCAATTGACAGACTTTGCTTCCTGGAATCCCTGGCTTTCGTCATTGCAAGTTTGCAGTCGCTTCGTCGCTCTTCTGCAGGACGGGGGTTCCCAGTTGGTTGTGATCAGCGTAAACACGTCATCTACCGAACGCTGCAAGTCCTCCTCGGGGCTGAGGCACAGAAACTAATTTACAGCCAAGCACCGTGATCAGAAGTTGCCGAATTCAATTCAACCTCAAGAGTTAGAGGGTGGGTGGGTGGGTAGGGAGTGAGGCTAAAGGAGGGTTGGAGGAAAAGACGAAACGAATCAACGGAAAACCGTGCACTGCAGCAGTGAAATAACAGCAGTTTGCTGCTTTACTGCATTGGCTCCGGTAATTTTGAAGCATTCCGCAGAAGCAAGAAAACTCGTAAACCACTAACCACATCGAAGGTTGAATAGAAAGGTTGGTTCAGGAAACAAACGAAAATTGAAGGCAGGCAGGACCTCGGCAGTAACAACCAAATAAAAAAAAAAAGTTCGGAAATGCACTTGATGAGAAACAACAGAGCACAAATCAGCTTAAGGCGAAGCAGCAGCTGAATTTACGCCCTACCCAAAGGAATCTAATAAAAGCCAATCAGTGCCTAAACCCCAGCTCTCCCCGGTCCAGTGGGTCGAACACTCTTGCTTCTCCTCCGTTTTCAAATGTCTGTTTGGTCCTCACATGATCCCAGGGGAGCAAGAGGAAGAGTGTGTACTGAATGGGGCGTCAAACGAGCTGGTGGACGACTCTTGGGACGACAAGAGCTCTGCTAAGATCTTCTTCAATTGCCAGCGAGAGAGAAAGAGAAAAGAGCTAAAGAACTCCGCCATTATTTGGAGGGAACAAGAAATTGTATCCACTTACATTTTCTGCTCCGATGCCCCAATTAGCCTCCGTAGACGTTCAAACAAAGATGATGAGTCGGGATTGGCATTATTGCTTCCCGCAGCACTAAAAGCAAAGAATACCAACTGAACCATTCTGAAATAAAACAAAGAGACTCATCAAAGCAAGACCATATTAAGTTCCGTTTTTTTTTTTTGGTCTACCGGAGAGTTTGTCTTGAAAACAAGCTACTCCTGTTACGGTAATTATTATTTTTCTTCAGCTAGTTATCCAAATAATAATTAGCTCATTCCCAATTAGTGCATTATGCACATTTTGTGATTTAAAACAGAAATAATAAAACGGTCATGTCTTGAAGGACATGCTTTCCACACGTAATACTGTTTATCGAATTTCCTGTACGGAGCCAACCTGTACTGCTACAGATGTAGGACAATCCCTTCAAAAACTTAAGGAACGTATGGCATCCCATAAATCAAACTTCAAATTAAAAGTCGAATCAAATTCTTTAGTGCAACACTGCCTTTCAACAGGCAAGTCGCCAAACAAATACGCAACAGGCCACACACCCGACTTGGACAAGGTCCAAATCTTGTTTCGAGAAAAATACACCAGGGCACGAATTAATCTAGAAACGCTTGTCATCCATACACATACACCACCTGTACATAACCACTTAGTGCCCGATAATACATTTCTAAAAGAATATTTTCCTGTAATTAAAACACTTAAGCTCGACTCTTTTGCCAGGCATATTGTAAAACCCACATAACGAATGCATCGCACCTTTGAAACACGTGACCCCGATTTGCATACACCTTGCCTTGTGACGTGGCATCCCAACGGAGCAGGTGGGTCGTTGCTTTTCGGCTGCCATTTCTGCCTCTTTTGAGGGGAGAAATTGGTGGTTTTTATCGGTTTTAAATGACTGTTTTATGCTTTTAATATAGGTTGACTTAGTGGCTTTTGCCATGCTTTAATTTTATTGCTAACCTGAAGACGAAAATTGATAATTTTCGAAACGTTGTTTGTATTTTTATGTATCACTGCTTGGTTAGCCTTCACATAATTGAAGGATTTATTCTGAACTTTTGTTCCTTCATTTGCTTATCAGTGAACCACTCTTCACCAATCAAACTCTTACCATTTAATTTATAAATGCATTGACGTGAGAGAAGTGCTAGTTTTACTATATAGTTTTAGTTAATGCATCTAGCCTGACTTAATGTCACAGGTTGGGTTAACTCATTGGTGGCTGTTAGTTATGAATGTATAATTTAGACTGTGACTGTGCTGTGAGTAAATAAAAGAAATTAATGTAGGTAGTCTCATTCGTAGGGTAAGGATGGAATTTATTTTAGTAAGGTCAATAAGAAAGTTTATTGCAATTAGAGACCACGATATGAATGTTGATCTGTGATCTAGCATTATAAATTGGTTGATGCAGAGTATGTGTAGTAACATGACATAGCTCCATTCATGTTCATGGTAAACATATTTTTATTAGGCTTTACATCTCCTTCATTAAACTGAGTATACTTAAATCCATTGGTGTTAATTCGTAATTACACAATAATAGTTTGAAGTTGAAATTCATCATCGATTATGAGACACAGACGAATTGTGGGAGAAATCTACTTTGAAGTAGACTATTGTAGACTAGTGATTAGACTAGTGATTACTACAGTGGCACCGACTGGGACTTGAACCCAGGACTTCCCACTCTAACCACTGTTCTATATTGGGATGGATCTAGCAGAGGTGAGCTCAGTAGCCCGAGGCTAGTATTAAGAAGTCTCGGGCTCCAGTCATATTCGGAGTAGTTGTCGGCTCTTTCTTTCTCAGATTAAACCATACGCAATGGCTGTTTACCGTGACGTCACCATGAGTTAGCCAATGACGAACAAGAACAACGGCTGTTTGGTCGTCTGATTGGACTAGCCCAGTCACGTGATATGAACGTCACAGCAAACAGCCATGGCGTGTGGTATAGTAGCTGTATCATCACGATAGTTTGAAACTATATGCACGTCCATAGTTCTGCCCCAGTTTAACGTTGATCAACAAAGCAAATAGCCAGCATTGCAAGACAGGCCTTGTGATGATACAGCCACTAATCTGAGAAAGATCGAACCCAAGAATTCCAAAATACTATACTTTGTTCCACATTACGTTTTCAGAACACTGACTGTATTACGCCACGTTTTCTTCCACTACGAGTGCAAAAAGTCCGTAAACTTCTCATTCGTAAACTCCCAACAGTAACTTTGTTGAGTCTACAAGTGTGATATCCACATTTTTTTGCACTCTTAGTGCAAGGAAACGAGTCGTCATCCAGTCAGTTTTGTGAAAACATAATGTGGACCAAACTATAGGCTCGGACCACTGAGCTAACCTCTGCTGGACAGCCAAGATCCACCCTGATATAGAACAGTAGTTATAGCCGGAAGTCCTGCGAGAAGTCCTGGGTTCGAGTCCCAGTTGGTGCCACTGACAGTAGTAATCAAGAGTAGATACTTTCAAAATAGATTTTTCCCACAATTCATCTGTATCTAATAATCGAAATTTATTTCATAGCCGAGATTGAACGTAAAATAAATCGAACGCCATTCATTTTTTCCTTTTGCCACAAGAGGCACTGGTCACGACTTAGCAAAGCATTGTACTTTAACACATCCGGTCTTCAGTGCTGCCCTTTTGCGCGCCTAACTCTTTACCTTCCGATTTCACAATCACTTCCTTTATACTCTAAATGACCTTGCCATTTCATCAAAACACACTCTGAGAGATCTTTGTCTGTTGGTTGACGACAAGCTTAAATTCCACTTCCATTGTGCTGATGCTGCAAAAATCGCTATCACCACTGCAACTGTATTTTTAAAGCTTTGACTTACCTTAATAATCCTGATTTGGCTTACCTTTAAAAGATCTTTATTCGTCCTCGCCTGGACTACTGAATCCATACCTGCGAAAAATCTGTTGACATGCTCGAAAAACTCGGAGAAAAATCACAAAATGGTGCATTGGACTACATTCCACACCTTACGAGAAACTCTGAGCATTCTCAAACTTTCAAGCCTGTCCGATCATTTCGGTAGAGGATATGCTATAGAAACGTTCAAATTTCTTAATGACTATTATGGCATTCCTTCAGACTTTTTTTTTGAGTGACGACAGAATCACTGCAATCACTGTCACAGCTTTAAACTCTTCTATCTTAACCTCCGCACTGAAGCCAGAAACACCTTTTCTGTAATAGGGTTGTGTATTCGTGAAATCATCTTCCTAATGACGTTGTCTCTTCCACCTCCACCAACCAATTAAAAATATATTACGGTGCGCTATTTTCATTAATTTCTTGTCATTTTTCCTTATTGGGCGTTATGAGCCACCATTTTTTTTGTATTTATATCTAAAACAAAACCCACAAGGGTGAAAGAACCCGCCAAGGTTCAGCCAATCAAAGTAGTGATATCAGAGCCAAAAAGGCTGCCACCAAGTTACTACATTAGTTGCCAAGCTAATCTTACCGAGTATTAGATCAAAGGTTAAATCAAAAACCTGGCCATTGCTACTCTCGGTTATTATTATATTTATCGTAGACAATGGGGGTTTCAATGAATTGTTTAAAAAAAAAACCGTAAACCTTCGTTTTGTGCACGGCCCTCACGATATATATAAAAAAAAAAAAAGGCACACCATCTTACTTTTTCCCCTAATCTCCCAATTAGTCTCCAGATACGCTAAACTTAAAGATGAACCCTGATTGCATGCTTTGTTGAGCAGCAGCAGCAGTCAAGACAAAACCGTCAACTTATTTTCTTTTTCTCCGCACGTTTTGAAGCAAGTAACGTAAAACTGTTTATTTTTTGTCCATCATTTTTATTCCGTATCCGGGCATTGAGCGAGTCCCAATTAGTTGGAGCCCAATTTGTTGCCAATGACGTTCAAATTTCATAAAAAAAATAAATAAAAAAAAACTGTAGAGTTTTATATACCATACTAGTAAAGTAATAACTTTTCTTCATTTTCTTGCCTCTATTTTGTGTTTTGCTTTACATTTGTTCATTTTTAAAACACCGGTTAGATCTGGTGACTGGAATAAGTTTAGGAAATTATATGCAAATGTATACACATATATACATTATATATAGATACATTTTTTAACTGTACTGTGTGAGATTAAACATTCAATATTGCTTCTTTTTTTTTAATAATTGTGATATTCTGAAGAGTCACCCATCCAGAACATATTCTGCGTCACAACATAGCGACAACAAATATGTTTAGTTGTGACTGACGCTAACTAAGGGACCGTTCATTATTTATCAACGGGGGTGGGCTGGAGGATTGTCGTCGCCAATACAAAAAAATTCATGACCTCCCCCTCTTTGGTGTTATTGATTCCCCCCCCCCCCAAAAAAAAAATTGTATTACAATTTTCATTTTCATGAAATGAGTGGACGATACATACTAGGCCTACGTTAATACCTTGTGGAATGTGGTGAGCTAAATAAATTTATTAACATTCTATAACTTGCCGTGCTATAACTCTCTCGCAGTTTTTTCTTGCCCCCCCCCACCTCCTGATAGCAACTTCAAACAATTTTTTAGCTCCCCCTCCCTCTTCATATAAAAATTTTCATGCCCCCCCCCCACCCCTCATTTTCGCCGCCCACCCCCGTTCATAAATAATGAACGGTCCCTAATTTAGAGTATTTATTTAGGAACACGGGTGCAGTAAATATCTATTTTTATACTTGTGAGCCTGGATATTAAAAACCTTACAAAACAATTATAATGAATTTAATTTTTATTTTAGTAATGCCATAGTATTACGTTACTGGCACTGTTTCGTGTAAAACAGGAATGAGTTGATAGTTTACTTCGTGGTAACACTAGAAACACGATGCTCAAGTGGCTGGTAACAAAAAAAACTGCAATTAGGATTTTTATTTTAAATAAATTAAAAGTAATATGTTGATAACATACTCACAAGCAAAGAGTCAAACAGTGAAAATCATACTCTGGAAATAATGTTGTACACCACCTTTACGCAATTACGTTTTTGCAGTTTAGCTCTACAGGTATAATTTATTGTGATTTATGTGAACTATTTAATAGTCATAAGAACTGTGTTTTAGCTTATAGGGTTTCTTTCGTCCGTCGTAATGACTATGCAGTATCATGTACAGTTTAGGAAAGTTGGAAATTTATAACTTCTGCACGAAACACATTTCAGCACAACTCACAGTACCATAAAAAAAGTATTACTCGTAAGAGTAAAATCGAATATTATAGGAATAGAAACTAACAATTAGTAGTTACAATGGTGTGTGTAAGATTTTATTAATTTACGGTGGGGATGTCAAGCTAGCCTAACACAATGCTATAATAAAACTGTGGTTGTTATATTCCGTTCATCTGGAAACTACACTCGTGACCATGGATTAATTCTGAAACTGATAACCTACACTTTTTAACAATCTAACACTTTTCACTGGGTATAACCAACCCCAAGACTACCACGTGACATTACAACGACAAATTTTTATATTTTCATAAAAATGCAACTCGCCACTGCCGCTATTTTTTTGCACTTAAACATTAACAAAAAAACTACCGCGTAAACATTGCAAAAACTAACTATTCCAAAACCGAGAATACTGTAGGGGTATTCTCGGTTTTGGAAAAGCTTGGTGTTTTCAATGTTACGCGGTAGTTTTTGTGTTAATGTTTAGGTGCAAAAAAATAGCGGCAGTGGCGAGTTGCATTTTTATGAAAATGCAAAAATTTGTCGTTGTAATGTCACGTGTCGACCTTTTTGTGTCGACGGTACGATAACTTAGGCGTTTGACATTTCGAAAGATGTATTGTTAGAACCAAATTCTGAAGTGCGTTTTACACTCCAAATTTTAGTTTGTTAACAAATTAAAATAAAGAAAAATACGGCCTCACCTGAAGCACAAAATTCGCAGACGGGGACAG
Organism: Lithobius niger; assembly: GCA_023313725.1. Classification (NCBI taxonomy): domain Eukaryota; kingdom Metazoa; phylum Arthropoda; class Chilopoda; order Lithobiomorpha; family Lithobiidae; genus Lithobius; species Lithobius niger. Next base: position 2,701 of record JAHWFP010124086.1, on the reverse strand, counting down.
AAAAAAATACTTCTTTTAGGAACTGTTTAATTCGTTGAAAGGAAGTTTCTGGAAAGAAAGTTACGTCACTCATGTGAAAAAAAGTCTTAATTTTAATATAACTACCAATAAAAATGCAACAGACATTATTAGCTTGATGTAACCACCTTACGCATCCTTTCAGAAGACCGGACTGGAAAATCGAATGTTTGGAGTCATAGGGTAATCTTAGCGCAATCTTGTGAGTGGTGTTGGATAATTAAAATCGGTTTAAGTCGAAAGTAGTCTTGTGTGTCATATCAAAAACCAAAACTGGTAAAAGGGGCCGCCAAGTTCCGAATGGTTCGGCCCTTCAAAGGAGTGATATCAACACACCAAAACATTCGCCAAGTTAATCGCACCGCTTAATAGTTCGAAGGTTAAATGAAAACTAGAACATTGCTAGTAGCAATGTTCAAGTTTTCATTTAACGTCCAAAGTATTATTCGGTGCGATTAAGTTGGCGAATGTTTTGGTGTGTTGATATCATTCCTTTGAATGGCCGAACCATTCGGAACTTGGCGGCCCCTTTTACCAGTTTTGGTTTTTTAAATGTTATCACTTTTTTTTTTTTAATTGTGTATTAGACTCAACTCCACTGCCGTGCAGATGTGCAATAAAGTGCCACGTCAACAAGAAATTGATTTTCAACACTTTGCTATTATCTTTTGCCTAGAGGCCGAACCATTCTCAACTTAGTCAACTCTTTATAGGTTTTCGGTTGGGTTTTAATTTTGCTGTAATTTGTTTTATTTAGTTAGTTTTGATATCACTCCTTTGTAGGGTCGAACCACTCTCAACTTGGTACCCTCTTTACCAGTTTGGGGTTTTGTTTATTTTGCTTTGTTTTTACAGTTTATTTATTTTTCGTGAATTGTACGTGAATACAATTTATTTGGCAACGTTGTTTAGATTTATCGTGATGCATTAGTGAGTGTCTAGACGCGTACGTCGGTATACACGTTGTCATTGTCCAAACTTAGGCCGTCCAATGTGAGACGATGCCGATATAATCTATATAACTAAGAATAATAATGTTTGTTTGTTTGTGTGTCGCCAGATAACCGAGACCCCCCCCCCCCCCCCCTACAAATTCTTTTTATTTTGTTGTGCTTCAGCAGTGGGAATCTCTAAAATCGTATTACGTTTATTCGTTTGTGGTCTTTCAAACTGATTTGTCTAAATAAGTATTAATGCTAACTGTGTTTTCAACAGAGATGAACAGTACTTGTGACGTCATGTTTTTTTCCCAGTCCCAATATTTCTGGGTAATCTGGCTACAATCTAATGAAAGCGTGGGCGACTGTTACCGAGAAATTTAGTATTTTCGTGGGCCTGAGGGCTTCGGGCAGATGACCAGGAGTGGTTAACGCTCGTTACCCCTTTAAATGGTCTTGATTTTTTTTTTAGTAGCTAGCAACAACACATTTGTAACGTTATTGAGGATCAGATTTTGCATTGAGCAACTTAGCTGGCATTTTTGCACGAGTTAATTTTCGTCAGGTGGGTCATTGCTCTCGATTTCAACACAATCTAAGCTTTTGTACCGCATTATTATTTTCCCTTAAGTACCTGAAATGTGCCATACTATGCTTCAGGATATAAAACACTGACGCAATGGCGTCGCGCTACAATGGTTTACAACCTCAACTATTGAATTGATGTGATGTTTGTTGTGATGTTTCTTGCCTTGAAACAGTGTGTGAGTAGTTTTTCCTACAAAGGAGATTTTATTTTAATAACTTCATGTTTTTGATTTATTTAATCTGCATCATTAAAACAGTAAGATGTGCGTGCGTGCGTGTGTGTTTGTGCCTCTACTCCTCTGAAACAAGGCACCTAGAAAGATGGTAGTAAGACCAAACGAAAAGTAATAAAATTGTGCTTCGGAAAGGCCTATTTTCATTGTTGTAACTTGATATTATGACCCTCAAATACGCGAAAGAACCTGCAAAAGTAACGTCAAAGTTTTTTTTAACCCTCATGATGTTTGTTCATGACGTCATAATTTATTCACGCGAACTTCCTCGAGCGAAGCGAAATGATCTGGAGAAGAATGCATGCAAAAAATTACCTAAAAGATAGACGTGTTTTGCGACATACCACATACACATCTTAAAATTAACATCATAAACATCATTTTAAAAGGGTGTCAAACATTCGTGTTGCTGAATGAAGCACGGAGATGCGTGGATTGAGTGAGCAAAGTGGCGATTTTCATGTATACTGTACATTTTCAATGTATGTTTCGCTGTGCTCTCTCAATCTTTCGTCTCTCACCATAGTAGGGGATTACTACTGGATGAAAAGACGTACAAACGTACAACGATTGTGACCAATTTTTACTTTCGTGGACGCCTCGAACTTTTCGGTCAAAGGGTCAAAGGGGTTTTAGCGAGCGTTAACCGCACCCGGTCATCTGCCCGACGAAGCCCTAAGGCCCTATGTCTGCAACACCCGGAATGGATTCTCAGGAGGTCACCCACCCAAGTACCAATCGGGGAACTTTTCGGGAACGTCCATCGACAATGGTTAGGCGGTAACAAACCAACAAGGAACAAGTCAGTTAATAACTGGTTGTTCTCAGCAACAATCAGCCAACACACGCAGCTTTGCTAAAAAAAATTGTTGTCGATCGAACAGACACGTGAAAAATACAAGCGTTACGAGTATGGGGGGGGGG
>JAHWFP010124083.1:0-12026 GCA_023313725.1 Lithobius niger | reverse complement strand
ATCCGGGTCTAGACGCGCCACAAATAATGTAATGCCATTTACTGGGCTGATGCTTCTCAATCCCATACTCTCGGAACCAGTTCCAACAACAGTCCCATTGTTTCTACCTTTCCTGGTGGACTTGTACTTAACTTCATAGAAACCATCTTCATCACATGCACGTAGCCGTGTGTCACTGACAGAAGGAGCACTGTTATGAACTGCTGCAATTGGTTGTTCGAATTCATTTTGACACCGATTCGTCAATGTAATAGTGGGAATCTGCTGAGGGGAAGGATTAGGGCATAAACCCACAGTAGTCTTGCCGTAAGCCACTTTTTCAGAACTTTCAGGTAGGTGAAATTTGAAACAATACGAGCAATCCTCGTAATTGTAGTGTCTGGCGAAAAACTTGAAACAAACACACACCGAATCTGTGATGATTTTGGTTGAATAACAGCTACCCCTATAAATTTTTGATAACTGTAATTCCAGTGCATACAGAAGCCCTCAGTATGTGCAGGAGCCGATTTTCCTCGTATGCGCCAGAACTCACAATTTAATCGCTATGCTTCGATTTCATCGATTTTCTTCCTCTTTTTAAAGTTTAATAGGTAGCTGAGTAAACTGCGAATTTTCCCGCACAAATTTTGTTGTCATAGCAATCCCCTTTGGTTCTCATGCCGTACGGTACTGGACGAATCCTTGCGTGTCGGGCCCTAACTGAGCTGGAATAAAATCTTGGACGAATGATTCGTCCCAATCATTCGTCCAAGGTGAAAGCAACATCCGGCCTGCCTTATAACAGCCACTCGCTGATCGCCAGCGGCACATATACAATCGTCAAGGAATCGTCAAGGCCAACTGAGATAGTACCTGCATTCCTTGCAGCTAAGAATGCAGCTACAGTCTCAGTTGGCATTACGTCTAATAGACGAACAAGCAAGAACGAATTAATTGTGTCGTCACAAACCGGAATGATTCGTTTAACATCACAATTTATAATTATCTAGGCTAGTGTCTTATAATTTTGCTTCGGCGATCTATTGGAATAATTAATTTGAATTTTTACCATAATAGTCTTTGAGATTTTTGATCGCATGGTAATTATTAGCAAATTAGTACATGGCATGCACACACACAGATGAAACGTCATCGGTGTTGTAAGCTCGCAAAAGATCATATACATGCGTCCCGCAGTAGTTGTTAACTACTATTCAACAGAAAATCTTCTATACTCCACATTTTAAAACGGATTTTTAGCAAGGGAATGACTTACGGTAAGGAAAATCCTTTGGGGCCATACTTGATGTGGACAAGATTAGTTCCACACCAGGTTGGGAAACGCGCTGCCTTCTCTACGGCCGTTTGTGTGCCACTTTTTGTTCCTGCCACACGAGCGCGCGGCGTTTGCTGGATGGGCCACGTTTCTTTGAAAGGATTCACTTGAGTGCCTCGTTCATAATCAGGAGGAATTTTGAGTTTCCCACACATGGGTCCCAGTTCTCTATCTCTTGCACCGCTGCTAAAGCCTCAAGTAAACAAGAAGTATCGCTTTTCCCATCGATGGCTAAAGAACTGTATACTCTTTGTCTCTCCGTTAATGCGCTGGGTGAGCACGGCTCCCAACCCTTCAATGGACGCATCTGACTCTGCAGAAGGGCTATGTAAAGTCTGGTAGAGCTAGTATCCCTGCGTTAAGAAGTTTGGACCTCAGCGCCTCGAAAGCCTTCTGATGCGCTGGTTTCCATCGGAATGGAAGTCCCTAATGAATTTCCTGTAAAAGTTGCAGAGACACAGGTACTGTTGAACCTTTTGTCTTGTGGTGGGCACTGGATAGTTCCTGATGGGGGATGAGGGGCACTTGATCCCACACCAGTTGTACTCCACCAGAGGTCACCCTGAGGCCAAGTATCTTGAGCATGGGTACCACAAATTGGCAATTCTTTCTCTTGAGGGTGAATCCCACTGTCCTAAACCTTTTGTAGATTTCTCTGAGCAGCCAGCAGTGCTCCGTCCAGGTTCTCTTCGCCACGGCGATATTGTTGATGTACAATACACACGCATGGTTGCACGCTGGAACACCTGTCTGGCTGTCTTCAATCCAAATGGTAGCAACTTCCACTTGTATGAGCCCTTATGGGAGACGAAGGCTGTGCAGTCCTGGCTTTCCTCGTCGAGCGAGCTCTGGTGAAAGCCCTGCTCTCCGTCTGGAAGCGAGATGTATCAAACTCCAGCCAGTCAGTAGAAGACTTCATCGGTTCTCGGCATGGAGTAGCTGTCCGCCCTTGATCTGTTTGTTCAGTTTGCGGTAGTCCTACATCGGTCTGAAGCCGCCACCGTTCTTCTTACATTTGAGAAAGAAGGAGACCCACTCGCTCGTTCTTTACTATGCAACCACTTGCTTCTAGTTCATTGATCATATTCCCTAGCTCCTTGTTTATGTCTGACATGGCTCTGTACACTCGCTGTGCGACTGGACTCGCGATAAGGTGGAAGGAGACACGGATGTGTGAGTATTTTATCCGGCCTGGCTTTCTTGGGAACATATCTTTGACTATTCAAGAACCGCTTCCAGGTGAGCAAACTGTCCCTCCGTCATCTGCTTAAGCTTTGCATCGGCCTCTCACCCATGTGAACCACGTACAGTTTTTCACTGGCGAATTTGGGTCAGCAGCACACGCCATGAGAGGGAAGGCGTTTTAAACGTCTCCATTGAAGTTCCCCACTTCATTTGCATAGTCAATGCAAAGCCTCGCTTTCGTGAGATAGGATTTTCCTGAATACAGTCCATGTTTAGCTTGTTGTGGACGGAGAAAAGCACGGTTCCATGGCGTCCCTATCGGAATCTTTAATTGTCCCTTCGGAAGGTATCCCAGGGAGCTGTTGGCTTGTGTAGGTAGTTGGCCGTCGTAGGGCTTGATATCATCACTTGCCTTAGGGATGAGATAGAACAGTCAATCAGTCCTGATGGTGCAACTGTCACATCCAGAGTCCAGCCCGCTGAAGAATCCCTTGCCATTCATAATAGTGTGGGTGTAGTGCATCGTCTTCAGTGGCCCAAAGAACATCTACGATGATCTCTCTTGGGGCTGTGATGGTCTTGGTTTCGGGCAGAACATGGAGGTATTCCCCATTTCCTTGCACCTGTGGCTCTTGACGCTGCTGTGCCATGGTTGAGGGTCTGCCGCGCTTGCAGAGTTCCTCTTCCGGTCTACACTCCTCTCTTGTTTTGTGGTATCCTCGTGAACTTACGATTCAACTTCTTGGTTAGAGGCTTGTCTCATCTCTCCTGTGTGCTGGGTTGTTGCTGGTTCCAATAAAGTGAAGGTGAAGGGTGTTGCAGTTGGGTTCAGCGTAGAGCTCGGTGCTTGCATGGTTCCTGAGGCTTCTCCTTTCATCTGCTCGGTTGGTCTCTGGTTAGGTTTCTTGTTCTTGTTTAACTCTTCTTTTTGGTTGGCCTCTGAGAAACGAAGTTTGGTCGTCTTCCAATTTCTTTGAGGAGTGCCTTGGGAGATTTGAAGTGTAAAACGCTCAAGATGGTTTGGAGTTGTGCTGACATCTAAGTGATGATTAGATTGATTTGCTCTTCCTCTGGCATCTTGGACGTCAGATTGCTAATATGACAAAGCAGCTTGTGGATGAATTCAGCTTGAGGTTCCAGGTGCAGCTGCCTGGCATCCGACATTAACACTAACCTTTCATGATCCGAAAGAGGTGAAGGTTTGGCAAGAACTCGTCTCGTTTCGTCTGAGACATCCTCCCGCGTCTCATGTGATGAGATTTCATGAATTGTCCAAATCTAGTTGACTACACATTTTAAGGAGACGGTTTCAAGTCACGGGCGCAGTCTACCTTGTGCTACGAAGTCTTAATACTACTCCTTTCCGGTTTGTTCTAAATGCAAGGTAAGGGGAGTATGATTCCAGTCATCACTGAGGTGGTTGATTAATACGCTGCACTGCAAGGGTCTATTCTATAGTGTTAGGTCTTATGAAGGGTCGTTCTACCCATTCTGTACCATTTAGTTTGTGTCTGCTGTAGGACACTTTACGGCTTCACTACTTGCCAGTTGCGCACAGATCTCATACAGAAGACACAAAGTTCTAGCTTCCTTGTCATACCCGACCTGGCCACTCCAATGTGGATCATGAGAAACAGAACTTAGTGCCAAACCCGTAAGCAAGCCGTCTTGCCCACAAATCCACCGGTAATACTCCAGCCGCATCAATCAGTGCACATACTGGAGTGGAACGCATTGCTTACAGGGGTATGATTAAGGCCCCATTACATGCCCTATGTACTGTTACTAATTTAGAGGTAGAAGCTCAAAGTAAAACCCCTCCACCATACTAACATTATGCTGCATTCCATCGTTCTTTCTGAAGTTCATTACAGTAGACCTATTTTAATGGGAGCTTTTACCTCCAGCATAGCAACAGTGTATTGTGCATGTAATGAGGCCTTGCTCACAGGCCTGGGAGCAAAGCGCTCCATTCTGCCAAGCGTACTGATTGTTGAGACTAGAGCTTACCAGTAACTTGTGGGCAAGATGGCTGGCTCATGGGTTTTGCACTATGTTCCCTATCTCGTGGTACATATGGGAATGGCCAGAATGGCAAGGAACCTAGAGCTTCGGGCATTCTGTTTTAGGCTGGGTTAAATTGGAAAAGTAGTGGATCCCTAAAGTTTGTGGCTATACCGCCTTAAATTGGCACTATCACCGACAGAAAAACGTGCAAAAGTTCCATGGCACCATCTAGCGGCAGTGATATTGTTAACCTTTACAGCTTGATCCCAGGTGCACGAAGACGTACCAAATTTTTACTCAATAATTAAACGGGCTCGTTGCTTGTTTGTTTTGTTAAAAAAAATGGCGTTGTGCATTCCTTCACTTGATGCAAACAAGTATTAGATAACGCTAAACATTGCCAGATTCAGCAGACTTTCAATTGGTGACAATACCATTTTAAAGGAACAGGTCAGCAGAGTACCTCTTCCTTGAAAAAGCTACAGTGGCTGCAACGTTTATTGAAGAGGCTTAAAGTGGCACTATCACCAAGATTTTATAGGGTTTGCTATCACCGATTTAAAGCTGGCAGAATCTGGTAACATCTAGCTGTTTCTAGTACTAGCTAGCACTTGCTTAGGAATGCACAGTGACATTTCTTTTTACGAAACAAACAAGCCAAGAGCCTTCTTAATTATTGTTTGAAAAGTGGCACTTGTACACCTGGGAGCAAGCTGTACAAGTTAACAACACCACTGCCGCTAGATGGTGCCAGGGTATTTGCAAATGGTTTTTAATTGGTGGTGTGCCACTTTAAACAAACTGGAAACTCTTCCCTCATATTTACTTAGATGACGATTTCTTCTGACTCTTGTAGGGCCTTATTAGCCCGTGTTGGGGCCCCGAGGCAGACCTTTGAAGATGGCCCCCTCACACTGACGTGGGCCCCTCACCTAAATATGTGAGGAGCACTCATCATCACATGGGCCCTTCAGCTGATGTGGAGCCCCCTTGTCCTCTCGCCCCTTTGCCCTAACCCATCCCTTACCCCCATCCCCCATCCCTTACCCCCATCCCTTACCCTGGCATGGGCCCCTCATCCCAATATGAGGTGCCTTCACCTTGATATTGGGGCCTCTCATCCCTTACCCTGGTACGGGACCCATTATTGTATCACGAGTTCCCCTCACCCGGATACGGGGCCTCTCACCCTGATACGAGTGGGGTTAAGTTACTCTGATATGGTGCCCCTTCACCCGAATATGAGGCCCACGTGGCTGGGCCATTTGCCCAAGGCAAGATTTTGTGAATGCCACAAATGAGAAGCTATAGATGCAATAATGTGCAGCTTTCTACGATGCCAGGAGGAACAATAAACTGCACTGAGTGTAAAAGAAAAATTAATCTTTTCTTAATATTAAAATTGCTACAATGCATTACCGGAACAATCGTCATAGTGAAAAGTATTAAAAAAATAATTTGCATAATGAAAAGTGCATTGTTGGAGGCCCCGTTTGGGCCCCAGACTCCCGTGGGGCTCCGAGGCAACTGCCTCGACTGCCTCGTGGGTAATAAGCCACACTCTTGCCGGGGTGCTGTGGGAGTGGTTAGTCCCAAACCCAATTTGTTCCTGATATGGATAACAGGTGTTTTTTCGTGAAAATTGCTCCTGCTGCTGCAGTTTGTGTGGCAGTTTTTTTTTTTTTAATGAGGTCCTTGCTACACACTGACAGTCTCAGCACCTTCACATCAGCATAGCAATAGGTTATATAACGACTCCTATCGTTTGGGAAATCGTAGGTCTATTGTCACAAGGTCAGGTAGGTTTTTCAGACATCTTGGGTCCCTGTCTGTGTAGGAATCAATGGAAATGAAAAGGTGCAGATAAGGTTACCTGTAGTGCTCAAACTGGGAAACCTTTGAATTTTCAGATATCCATGATTTAGAGGTGGATCCTGGACTGGTGTTCTGGCATGAATGGGACAAGCATTGGGCAATTTTGGACACTGGGGCAAGGTGGGTAGCAATTCATAAGGTGCCTGTGAAGTTAGGTCGTTAGGAGGAATGGTAATCCTACAATAGAGTTCTGGCCATGGGTCGTCTTCAGTCATCTGCCTCACACTGAGGCGATTATGTGTGCTCTATGTTCTGGGGAGGGGGAGGATGAGTCAGTGAAGCCTTTTTTGTTTAGGTTCCCCACACTTCAGTCGTCATTGAGCTGCCTTATTACAGGCCTTGCAGTGAGCAAAAGTTGAACCAGATTGGTCAGTGTTACTGGCGTAGTGCCCAAGCCGTGCTCCTTTTCCTTTCATTGCTTTATAACCCCTCGTACATACACTTGCGTAACTTGACGCACGTAGACATGAACGCAGAAAAGAAAACTGGTTTCTCCCCTATCGCTTACCCATAATCCATTGCGAATCGGCAGCGCGTTGAACTTGGCTCGGGCTCAACTTTTTTCCGTGAGCCGCGCGGCAGCACGGGTTTTTACGCCCTCCAGCTACTATAAAACTGGGTATAAATAGAGGGATCTGTATATAGATCATGTCGGTCGGTCATTCTTACCTCTTTTTACGCGTGATCGTGGACACACCAGCACTGCTTTCTTTTCTGTGTTTGCTTGTATGCGCGTCAAGTTACGTGTGTGCATGTATGAGGGGTAAGCGGATGGATAGACCTGTGTGATTTTGTTCCTGGTTTATTCATCTAATTTTTTTTTTTTTTACCTCGTATAGCTTCGGGGTGTACGTGGGACTTGCGTCAGCAACCTACAATCAAAATCTTGTCCGGCCAAAAACGCGATACGGTTGACGCTAGGACCCTCAACCAAAATTATTAGCGGACGGGTCGTGTTGAATCATAGTAATTCTGGGCCTGATGTCCATAACGCTAACGCTCCGTGGAATACTGATTTTGGCACACATGCCAGGAAAAAAATAAGTTTTGTTTGAATAATGTCGGATCTTGGACGAAAGGCATGGCCTTTATTTAATTCAAGACAAATCGATTTTTTTTAATTGCATTTCCGCTCGTTGAGTGAACAAAATGGCCATGCCTGTACACGGTGGACAAAAAATGTTTACATGTGAGTTATGTGGCAAGGCTTTTGGTACGAGTACTTATTTGAGCAGGCATGTGCGTAGACACGACGGAGAAACGACGTTTGAGTGCAAGGAGTGTGGCAAGACTGCGGGAAGTAAATGGGAGTTGGAAAGACACATGATTAGACACAATGGAGAAACATCGTTCGAATGTGAAGTATGCGGCAAGGCCTTTAAACACAAATCGAATTTCACCTCTCATTTGCACTCGCACAGTGGACCGCAACCCTTTCAGTGTAAAGAGTGTGGCAAGACCTTTACGTTCAAGACGAGTTTGGAGGTTCACGCGACCGTTCACAGCGAAGCGAAGCCCTTCGAGTGTGGCGAATGTGGTAAGGCCTTTAAACACAAGCGGAATATTGAAAAGCACTTGTTCATTCACAGTCGGAAAAATGAGTTTGTTGAATGCAAGGAATGTGGGAAGACTTATGTAGATAAAAGAGGTCTAGAAAGCCACGTCATGCTCGTACACAGAGAACAAAAACCATTCAAATGTGAGGAGTGTGGCAAAGCGTTTGGAAAGAACAGGGATTTAAACAGTCACGTCTTGTGCGTACACAGGGGACTAAAGCTGTTTAAATGTGAGGAATGTGGCAAAGCTTTTGGGTTGAAGAAGAATTTGTATAAGCACGCGCGTATACACAATGAAGAAACGCAGGTTGAGTGCAAAGAGTGTGGCAAGGTTTTTGGAAGCAATAGGGATTTAGACAGGCACATGGTGGTACACAATGGAGAAACACCGTTTGAATGTGCGGAATGTGGCAAGGCATTTGGAACGAGTGGAAATTTGAGAAAGCACGAGCGTATACACAGTGGGGAAAAACCATACGTCTGTGAAGAGTGCGGCAAGGCCTATGCAGACAAAACGTGCTTCAATAGACATGTAAGTTTACACCTTGAAGCTGTTTCAGGTGTAACACGCTTAGAGGAAAAAAATTGAAAGAAAATGATTGATGGTTAAGTCTCTGAAAATATGTTGTTAAACCTTGGAAGCTTTACTAAAACAACATGATAGATACTAAACAAAATGATGAACACTTTGCATCGACTGGTAGCCAAATTAGGTTGCAATAACATTATGCTGAGATACAGTGATAAGTTCAGCCATTCCCAGTGTGGTGTACAGCAGGGGGATCCAATAGGATCAGCTCTATTCTGCCTTATGGTGCAGCCAGTGGCTGCTTCTATGAATGCCGAACTGAATGAGTGGGCGACAAACCTGCTGTCATCCTCCAGACCTTGGAGGCCTTACCATGAGTGAACGAATGGTACCTGGACGATGCTACGTTGGGCGACAAACCTGCTGTCATCCTCCAGACCTGCCAGAAATATTGGTCCGGCAGTGAACTCTTAACAAGTGTGAGCTGCTGGTTCTTAATGCATCTGCGGAAGAGGAACCAACCTTCACGAAAGGGACGCATCTGGCATCCGCGGTTGTACCCCTAACCGAATCTACACTTTTGGGGCCCTCCTCTCACTTACAAAGCCATCAGAGCCTGTTAAGACTCCAATACCGGGGTTATCGCTCTTATGGCAGGTAGACGTCAGCACCTGTCGGCTCACTGGTACTTTTCCTCCTGAAGAACTCTCTGGCCACCCCCAACCTGGCATATGTCTTACGGTGTGCCCCTACTTGGAGATGCCCTAATGGTCTACACAAGTTTGATGTGGCCCTCCATTCCGCTCTGGAGGCCGTCACCAGCACCCAGGTTTCACCACTGAATAAGGACCAATGTTCTTTACCCGTGTCTAATGGAGGGTTGGGATTCGTCGTGCATCAGATCTTTCCCTGCGTGCTTTCCTTTTACCTTCTTACACCGTGTCGCTGCTTGTTGATGACATCCTACCCGACTTCTGCAGGAATGGGCCCAACCCTCTCTTCTCTGAGTGAATCACTTCCTGACTGAAGCTATATCTCCCACTGGAAGCGCTAAATAATAATAATAATAGACATTGTCGGACAATAAGCTTGCAGCAGGCCCAAGCAGCAGATGTTAAGTGGAAGGTTTTATCACCATCAGGAACAGTTGTTTTTTGCCGCAAGAGGGCGGAAACCAGAGTACCCGGTGGAAACCCTCGTGCAACGGGCGGGAAACAACCGGAGAAAAACCCTTACATATACGCTTCCTTTCGCCAGGATCGATCCCGGGTCTGTAAGAAGCCAGAGGTGTACATCTGGAACCAAGACGCCTATCGAATCTGACGCCCCAGAGCTCGCAGCTACCCGCTCACAGTTACCTGTAAAGCCAGTAAAGGTGAATGGTATCGTCCTGGTGTCGAGAAATTGGGTAGGGTACTCCATTAGCAGGCTGCTAACTTCACCCAAAAGGCCCACCTCATTGGGGTATCTTTGAAGGAATACAGCGCTTGGGTCCAGTCCCGTCCATCCCATCTTAACACACTTCTCGACGGTGGTGCTTTTCGGATTGCTGTGGCCCTTCGCTTGGGTTGCCGTGTTGCGAACCTCATGTCTGTCCCTGCAGAGCAGTAGTTGACTCTTTTGGTACTTATTGTTTGAGCTGCAAGAAAAGTGCAGGTCGCTGGTCACGCCACACCACTGCCAATGACTTCATCAAGTGGGTGCTGGTGTTGGCTGGGATCCCAGCCCAGCTGGCACCTGTTGGTCTTGACCGCGATATCGGAAAGCGTCCGTATGGTATCTCTTTGATCCCATGGACAAGGGGTGGTTTGGGAATTCACTTGCACCGAATCCTGGCACCTTCTTACTTTAACCAGACTTCCTTGTAGCCTGTGATTGCTGCGTCTACCGCCAAAGGTAAGAAGAAGGCCAAGTATGAATACTTGGTTAACCAGTACTTCTTTTGCCCGATGGCTGCTGAGATTCTGGAGTTCTTTGGTCGGGATGGCCTGCCCTAATCCATGACAAAGCTTGCAGGATTTTCAGGGCCGCTGGAGAGAAAAGGTCGACCACTTTCTTTACTCAGCGTATTGGGGTGGCTGTTCAGCGTGGAAGTGCCGCTTCGATCCTGAACATCATTCCTACCAGTGCCTCCCTCGACGAATACGTCAGTGTGCTGCGAATGCTTTCGTCAACTGTCTGCGTAACTGTGGGGATTTTGCTGCCGACGGTGTGTCTGTCCAGAAACGAATTCCAAAACGTACCAAATTATTCACCACCTTATTGACGTTAACTTCTCCAATTTTTTCTGTTTCTACCTCGAACAACAGGAGGCCACCTTTTCAAACTGCGGAGAAACCTTTTCCTTGATAACCTTAGACACCGGTACTTTTGCGAGCTGGTCGTGCAGTCATGGTATGCCCTTCCGGCTCACGTGGTCTCTGCGCCCTCGCGTAACTCCCTTCAACGCCGCCTAGATCTGTTTCTCTCGTAGTTCTTGGTTTGGGGGGGGGGGGGGGGGGTTTTAGATTTTACGTGAGCCGTAAGGGCATACCTTTTCTGTAGGATCTGTTAGCCGGAGTCCCGTTTTTTAATTTTATTCCATTCTATTCTAAAACAGACTGCTAGGACGAAAACACCTGTTGTTGTTGTTGCTTTTTGTGGATCTTGTATTCTGTTTTGTGTATTTTCCTTGTGTCCTTCTTGTTTGGACTGTTGAAGTGGCATTCCATTTAAGTTTTTTTTTTATTTGTTGATTTTTATACTATTGGATTTGTTTTTTTTTTGGAATTTAATTATTCCAGTGTTTGAATAAAACCTGTTTAGTTCCATCGGGGAAAAAATGATAAGAATACTAAATTAATACGTTAAATGTGCAAGTCAGATATAGGACAGTCAAATTATTTTTAGTTAGATAAGAACTGGCTCATCAGGATTTTTTTTTTAAATCCAATATTCAATTTTAAAATGGGTTGTAGAGATGAGTGGGGCTAAGGGTCAGGCTGAATCTTCTTCCACGGCAGAATCTTCTTGTAACGAACTGAATACGGTTTGAATGAAACATCGATAGTCAGTGAGCCATAAATTGTAGCCGGCACCAAAGGCATCTGTCCAGCTCGACCACCAATGTAATTTGTTGATGTGAGAGCTGGTTCTGTAGTATGTAACGTTTTGGCTTTTGGTTGACCATTTGATGCCATCGGTGGAGACGCGACTTTAGTATCGCCCACGGGTTTCACATTTGGATGAGTATCTGAACCTTGTGCTGCAGATGAGCGATCATCTGGCAGAAGATCACAATCGTAAGAATCATGTCCCTTTTTGGGGTATCGGAAGCAGATTTGGTCCTCTGTCTTGTCGAAATTTGGATTATAACGATGAATGGGCTTCCGAATTCGTTGTGATGAATGCGAGGGTGGAGTTTGGATGATGACCTTTGTGGTAAGCTATCAGTTGATTGTAGCACTGATGGTAGGTGATGTAGTCAATCATCACCTTTAGATTTTTCTTTAGCCCTAACTTTGTGAATCAAATCTTCAGAATGTGCCTTATCTATTAGGTTGTTCACGGTTTTACA
>JAHWFP010124082.1:0-10236 GCA_023313725.1 Lithobius niger | reverse complement strand
GGGGGGGGGGAGACTCGATGCAAGTAGACAAAAAAGTTGACCTGACATTGCAAAAGTGGACAACTCCGTTTTCCAAGTTAGCAGTCACTCGACGTTGTTCTAAGACAAGACCTGAATTTAATTTCAACTCAAAGAGATGAACCGAGTTTCCATTCACAATGAGTTAACGGTTCCAACCCAGCCACACGCCAGGAGCGAGGTCGGGGGAGGGGGGGGGGATCCTGGTCAACCTCCTACAGAATCTTGCGTCTTTGAAGTTGAGAAATAAAACAGCAGAAAACTTAGCCAGCAAAAGGCGACAAAAGGGTTCGTTCTGCAGATTCCTGATTTCCATTCCAAAACTCCAAACGTTTTACTAATAGGCCTCACACTGTACAACAAAGGCTGTAGTGCAACCGTCGTAAAATGCCCACAGACTCTCATACAAAATTCAGTGTCAGTAACAAGCAAGGAATTTAAAATAAAAATAAAAAATATAAATTCCTTCAGATCTGTTGAAGTCTGAGTACGGCATTTTTCGGTGCCGATCAGACTTGTGCACCACTCGGGGCTCCGTGGTGTTCGCTACGTCCCGATTGTGGGTCTTTTCCCCTCTATGGGAACTCAACATAGTGGCTGAGACTCGTTTTTGGCGTTTTCTCCGCCACGAGATATTTTAGGGCTAACTCACTCCTTGGAGTTTTCAATTTTTGTTGCATGCCCTTCACACTTCCTTCTTGCAAGGAATTTACAAGCCACGAATTAACCATCAAGGAATTTAAAGTTAAATTAAAAATCCTTGACGAAATTAAAAGAAATGCAAAATTTGGAAGGCGTTTCCGATGCAGCGACCGCTTGATCAAATGAAAGAATCACCGTAAAAAACCGCACGATACGGCCAATGTGAATAACCAGACATGGCCATGCAACGGCCTGTCAACTCGCAATGGCAATGGCCAGCCACAGCCCGTGACGAGAGCCGGGAAGTGTAACCAGGATGTGGCCAAGGACTAACAAAGTTGCAACGTGAACTACACGTGGCTAACAAGGAACGCTGACGAACTGTGAAGAATACTACGATGTTTAGCATCCTTGAAGTTATGACAACTGAACATATCGAACTTCTAGCAACAAGTGGCGATTGGTGGTTAACAAGTGGCGATTGGTGGCTAACGAGTGGCAATTGGTGGTTAACAAGTGGCGATTGGTGGTTAACGAGTGGCGGGTAACGGGTGGCGATTGGCGGTTAATGAGAGGCGAGTGGCGTGTGACCCTCCTGGCACAACGCACCGCCCTTCAGCATCAACAGTACGCATCTAGTGCGATTTGCCGGCGATGAGGATCTGTTGAAGTCTGAGTACGGCGTTTTTCGGCGCCTATCAGACTTGTGCACCACTCGGGGCTTCGTAGTGTTCGCCACGCCTTGAGTGTGGGTCTTTTTTCCCTCTATGGGAATTCAACATAGTGGCTGAGAGTCGTTTTTGGCGTTTTCTCCGCCACGAGACTTTTGGGGCTAACTCCCTCCTTGGAGTTTTCAATTTTTTGTTGCATTTCCCTCACACTTCCATCTTGCAACATTGCCCCGCACTAACAGCTCCGGTTCAGACACGACCGTCTGTTGTAGTGCAGCCACAGACCCAGTGCCAACAGTCTCATTTTTTCAACTCACCACAGGCAGCTTCCCAGCAACAACAGTTTCGGTTTCGCAAACGAAGCTCCTCCTCCGCGATGATAGATGGCAGCACTCGCCTGGCAACCGATGGCACGACCATGGAGGAAAGAAAAGAGCACGACCGGCGATTTGCGTTTGGCGGTTGCCATCTGCGCAAAAAACGCCACCATCTGCTCCTGCAGCACGGCAAACTTTCAGCACAAATCCAATCAAATCAAAAATCCATTTTATGCCTCACGAACTGCAAACATCTCAAATTACAAGGGTCAACTGGAGACTTGGACAGCAAGGAAGACAGCCCAGCGATGAAGAAGCATTCCCGGCTCCAACCACATTAGGCCTAACGGAAGCGTCCGTACACCAAGCCAAACAAAACACAAGTGGGGCATTTAGGTCAGTAATAAAAAATTCCGACAACGTTCAAGCGGTGTTTTAGATCCAGAAGGAGACTCAATCGAACCTATATATATAATTTATTTTTTTTTTCTCTCTTTTCGAAAAGCACACGACATCGGACCAATTTCAACCAATTGTGCAGCACTTCTAACACCTCATTTTCGTCCCAAAATCACATCAAAACCCGGTGAAACTACATGGCCACCACTGGTAACCGCAGGGTGAATGTCCTGAGGGTTTAATTCTTCATTATTTTCACACGAACACTTAGGGAAAATCCCCCGACGCGAGCAAAATGAAATCTCGGGCAAGGAACACGAAACGCCGGATTCCCTGGCGAAAAGCAAAAAAGAACAGAGCAAACATTACACACGTCTGCCTTGTCCCATACCCGAAAACGAAGTGTCATTGTTGGGCTGGCGCTGGCTTGTTGGAGGCAACGATTGTTGCGCACCAAGTGGCAGATAGGCTAACCTCATTGCATTGCAAGTGTTGCAGGTGTTTTAAACTTTTAAGGGGCTTAAAATATTGGGTAGAAAAGCAAATCGAAAACGATTTTAGCACATACTAGAGGTTAGTATTTTACAGATAGTAAGAAACAAAACTTGTATATTTGTACTTAATTTTTTTCTCAGGCATAAAGCCGACTAGATTAGTGCTGTTATAGGAGGGGCCGGCAGTTGGCACTCAACCACATATATGTATCTGAGGACCCGCACTCTACGTTTTTATTTTAAACTTCAATACCGGTTTTGGTTTGTCATGAAAACTTCGATTGCACTCCTGTTATTATCTGCGGCTGCAATAATACTATAACCTAAATGCATTCTAGCATTTATACACAAGCTGGTTCATTTAATCTTTTGCTTAGTGCTTTTAAAAAGCAATTCAGTAACGTAACTTCTTCCCATGAAATTTACCTTGTCCAAAAACGGCATTTTTCTTTATAAAATTTTACTGAACATTTTAGTGTTATATATATTTATTTCAGGGCTCCGACCATAGTAACCTCATCCGAATGTATATAAAGCCTTTTCCTACTATTAATCAAGCAATAGACCAGAAACCATCCTTCTATTAAACTTTAATAATGTTTTGAACAGCAAATTCCGCCCCCCCCCCCCTTCCTTCAATAGTTGCGATGCATAACATAGTAGTTTAAAAAGACAGGCCAATTCACTTTGTTGAGTTCAAAACTCCTTGCACCTTCTTTAACAAAGGCCTCGTTGTTCCCAGCGGCTCTGCACCCAAACCCTTTGCTTAGCCGACTTCTCCTCCCACTTTCCATTGTTCTCCTGGCCCTCAGCAAATCAAAGGTGCCTAGCATCCTTGTGAGTCCGCGCTTTGGCAGCCAGAATCCTCCCTGCCAGCATAAAAAGCCCCAGCAGCTCTCAATCCTCAGCATTGCTCACTGATCTCAAAGGCTAGAGGTTACTACGACGGGTCGGAGTGGAGATATCCCCCTGGGTCCGAATGTTGCCATGCCGGGCAAGGTAGTAGTTTCACAGGTAACTAGTTTAATTTTTGAAAGTATTCTTTTGGACACTTATTTCTAAATTTATAGTTCTTAAATTTAAACTTAACTTTTTGCTTTGAGAAACGATTATGGGTCTAGAACTCGGCATTTCTGGTCTAGAACTCACATAACTTAAGGGTTTAAGGTCCCCTTCCTAAAAACCGGCTTTTTTTCTTATTATGTTGAACTCAGTGTTCTTCTAAATAATCCAATGGTATTATCGTAGAGCTTTGACGTCTTTTGGGTTGTGTACCACGTTTACCATTTGAAGTAGTTTGATCTTTAGCAGTGGCTTTGGAAACATAACTTAAGACTATTTTACAAATGTAAGGTGCATTTTGTAACTTAGAGAGTCCGCTGACTCAAACAAACTTTTTCTATTCGAAAATTGTAATGTAGTGTGAACTTATAACTCGTTCAATCGCCGATTTTATTGTAAATCATCGTGTGCTTTTATTTTAAAGCTTTCAAAGATTATTTTGTAACTCCTAGTGTTTCAATGTAAATGTGAGAAGTTAACATGTCTTATTAAAAAACCCAGCGTTGTTTTAAACGATAGTTGGACTTTTAGTCGATTTAATTGCATGAGTAAATAACTGAAACCTATTTTTATTTTAACTCTTAGCCAGGCAATTACACACCCATCGTGGTGGCAGTGAAACCATTGATAGTTAGTACCATAAAACTTAGATAGGACACGGGCGCTCCCCTCCTAACCGTGCAGTAGACACTGCAGTGCTGTATATTCCGCAAAAGTCAAAACAGTCACCGTGGGTACTCGCTAAGAATTCGCCAAAACACCAGGTGTCGGTGCCTATCTGAAAAGCACCTAACGTGACAGGTAGCGCCGTTACACATTGTCGCAAAAGATTGTGATAGGCGTGGTTACCTGCAACCATGCGAGTTCTTGGATGATGGCAAACAACCACTTCACTTCGAAAACTGTAGCTGATAAAACGATGAATTCAGATTCCATCATGGATAGAGCTCCACATTTCTGTTTGTGGGCTCTCCAAGTGATCGGTACTCCTGAACTATCGGAATAAAACTTGAGGGCTGGTGGTCCACTGACAACAACAAAGGCCAAAATTCTTAGTACAATTTGCATACACCAATATTTTCTGCAACATGTGCCATTTATCACTGGTTGGCAGTAAGAGCAAAGAGTAAGTCTGGACGGTTTCTTGAAGCAAGGAACATCAGTGCTCCGACCAAGGATAGAGTCAACCGCCCCTATCCCTTGTTTCCCATCTCTACGTAGGGGAACTCCGGCATCGAGAGGCACTAGAACTTTTGTAGCATCTTGTAATTCAAAACGTTTTGTAAGGCCTTCTACGTACGTGCGCTGGTTCCAGTTCCCGTTTTTCTTTTCAAACTGTACTCCTAAGAAATGACGCAATTCACCAAGGTTTTGACTTGGTATTTTCCAGCGAGTAGTTCAGTGATCTCTGCTAGTCTTGCGATTCTTAGCGAAAATTGCCAGATCATCGACATATACAAGTATTACGGCTTTCTTCTTGTAAGTGTAAATACAATTGGTCGAGCAGCTTGTCGAATCCAAGGTTTTCGAACGTAGCGTCTAACTCGGCAAACCATTGTCTTTCTGATTGGTGGAGACCATATAGAGCTTTGTTTAAAAATGTCACTTCGCTTACTTTGAAAATTCGAGTCCATGTTTACGTTTTGTACGCTTAGATTCAAAGTAAAGGATATTTACCGTTCCAATATCCTTGCAAATTTTCGACAGTCAGGTTTTCTGGAGTTTGAGGGGCTCAGAACGACTGTCTTCATCAGGCTACCACATCACCGCTTACTTCGTCGTGAACGTTCGTCTGCTTTCGTTCATCTGCTGCTATCGTTTGTTGGAATGCGGCGCGAGGCCATAACCTCCGCAACTTGCAGGCCAGTGCAGCACTTCTCCCGCAGCAACTTATTAAACTCTCCTCTCAGCAGGAACTGAATGTTTGGGTTTGACGGTCCCTGGATATTCATCAGCACAGCCTTCTCTCGGCTGTGGTGTTGAATAGCCAGGGATTCTAGGCTTCTCAGATGCACATCATTGTTAGAGTTGGACTTGAGGAGTGTCACAGTGCCTTCCCAGTTGATTTGGTGTCTAGTTTCCTTGTGGTGGACTGCTATGCCATTCGTTACAACTTCATTCCTGGTGTCTGCCACGTGCTGCTTGATTTCCGTACGTATACCTTTTCTTGTCTCTCCCACATAATACGCATCACAATCCCCGGTGGTGCTCGGTAAACGCCTTCACGGGTGTTTTTTATGTGCTTCAGGGCTTCATCTTCTTGCTCACTGGCTTCACTTCTTTTTCTTGTTATGGCATCAGAAAAGGCATGCTTTGTCATGTTGTCATGTATGAATGTCATTCTATTTAATTTCTCTGGTCCTAATGAAGATCTACGGCTGTTGCAAATAAGCGAGGTGATCGAAAACATGCTTTCACCAGCAACAGACCCGAGAACATTCCCATGTAAACTTCAGCTAGTTGCGATAATACTGGAAACGTTGAGGCATTGTCATTCCAGAACTGCAAAACATAATCCAGATACTTCTTTGTCAAGACTTGATATTGCCAAATACGTTTCAGTTTCGGATTTGTGCATCTGTGATGTGTTTAATGCACTTCAAGTCTGATCCAGCTTATGGAACTGTATACGTGAAAAAATTTCATTTACCACATTCATTCTTTTTTTTGGGGGGATGAGGGGGGGGGGATGTTGATTCTATTAAAACTGATGCACGTAATTCCGAATCTAAAAATATACTCGGCCCTCGTCACCTGTTTTGGAGTTATGTACTTAAGGTCAAGTTGCTTCGGAATCGTTTGAGCGATATCTCCTGGTTTCCATTTTTAGCAGCTGTGTGCACCCTGCAAGCAGAGAGTTTCAGTCATGTGACCATCTCAGGACAAGCTCATTGGCTAAAGCTGGCAAGCAGCGAAGAGTCGATAGAGGCCGTATACCCAACCAGACCTGTGTTATCGCTCGCACAATTTCGTGAGTGCTAACTTGATGCCAAGCGGAAGTTTTTACGTCCCATTCGCATTTCCAAGATCCAAGGTACAAATTCACACTGTTCCAAAACTTAGACCGAATCGCAACTGAGTGTGATATTTAACAAATTAAAAATTATTTTATGGCTATCCTGTATATTTGATGGCGGCGGCTGGTTAATGGCTAGCCAAACAAAAATAAGGCGAATATTCGGCTGACCTATTTCTGGCGGCGGCTTCAGCTATCGGCGGTGGCTGAGGGGACTAGCCCTTGGGCAACTAATCTTGCTTGGTACTTGATAGGTTTCCTGGAGCATCCTGCTTGATGGCATAAAGACTAAAATTCCAGGGCCTGCACCTGGTTAATTTTAGTTTTTATGGCTTAACCGAAAATATAATTACCTTTTTTACAGCAGTTTTCCCATTTGAGTCTTATTTTCCCCTAAAAGCTTGAAAGTTGGCTTCCCTGCTGATCTCATAATAGGTCTGCGCATGCGCGGGCTTGGTTCGTCTATATAAGCAAGCCGTGGCATTGGAACACCATCATTTCTCCCGAAACCCAAGACCTAGTCCATGAAGGGGAGGCCTGGGCGGGAGTAAAGGTAATGTATATTTTTGGTTAGGCAATAAAAACTAAAATTAACCATGTGCAGGCCCTGGAATTTTAGTCTTTTTTATAGGCAACAAAAATATACATTACCTTTTTTATAGCAGACTTTGTCACCTGGAGGAGGGACTAGGTCGGGGCATCTCCCGCTTACGAGTCAGCACCCCAAGGAATTAGTCATGGTGAAGACAACTTCAAGCCAAAAACCCTTACCCACGGAAAGCAAAAATAGTAGCTATACAACCAACGCAATCCAGTGATGTGGGAGATTAAGGAAGCGACCTGTAATATTATGTTGCTTGAAGATTCATAATGAAAACATAGATAATGTCGCAAGTGAGGTTTCTGTCACCCAAAGGGGAAGGCAGTAGTAACAGATAACAGTAATGCATGAATTTCCTTACCCTGCCTGGGAAGGTGATGGACTTGTGATTGCTGTAGTCTTGAAGAAGGGTAACACGAATCGGTGAGGTAACAGTTCAATTTGATGATGAAGACTGGAATCATGAAAAAATGTCTGCTCGTTAATCCTACGGTTTAGTTCGAAAGATTTTGCACTTGTCGTGGGTCAAGAGGTAACGGTAAAGTTGGACCGTTAGATGAAAGGGTGATGGTGAACGTACATTTTTCAAAGGTCATTCAAAAGAGAATGACCATAGAAGCAGGTTGGTTCACAGAGCCTGTAGTAGCGGAACAGATAGAGTATAGTTAGTTTAGTTATGACAGTACTCGAAACCCGAAAGCCGCTCCCCTGGCCCGGAACGACACGGGGAACAGGGTGGATCCCCGGATGGTAACGCAGAATGGGGACCGATCCCATGAATAACTTGTGTGAAGTCTGGTGCGTCATCAAACTGCCAGACGGAGTAGCAAGACACACCGGGCAGATGTTGTGATGCAGCCGCTGACCATGACTAGAGACGGGCTTGTGAAGCAAAAAGTGGTGGATCGGAGGTCGGAGAAAAGAATTGTCTGGCCGTAGAAGATGGATCGGCATATGGCGAAGGTAAGGGGGATGGAGCTGTGGCGTGTAGAGCTGGGACGGTAGGTGACGGATCTTGCGAGGATGAGGAGGGACCGTGGGAGACTGGAACGATGAAGTAGAAGGTGCGTTGTGGAGACCTCGTGTCCGTGATCTGGCACAATAGTATGCGCGCCATGGTGGCGAAGTGGGAATGGGAGACACCCACCGCCGGTTGTTTTTCAACAGTGCGTAGTTGACTCTTAAAGCATGATAGCGCAAATGTTCGAGCTCATTTGAGTATGCTTCATTGGCGGCACATAACATGGAGCATTCGGCACGCACCCCGAACTAGGTGCCACGGCCTGAAGTGAGGGAATCGTGGATGTGGAAGCACGGGGTGAGGCCAACTCGTCAGAAAATTGCGAAGTAAAGTTCAACACAAAGTCATTATTAAGGTTGAGACTTTCCATATCCCGGGCGGAAAGATATACTCCCCTAGTTAAGGCCTCCCTTAAAACAGTGGCGGAGGGAAAAGGTGCAGCTGGTGGAGAAGTAGGTAGCCGGGGAGGCGTAGGTAATCATGGCGGATGAGGAACGCGGACAGGAGAATCGGCAACCGGTGGATTGACGGACAGTACCACTCTCTTGGTTTGCATTGGTAGGGACTTGCGGGGAGCGAATGTTTGTTGTGCTACCTTTATGCGAACAGGCTTCCTTGTCTTGAAGGGGATCCCACTGGAACCAGGTATAGCAGGAACTGCATCAGTTGAAGGGAACGATGGGCGCGAAGGAACATCTAGTGCAACGGTATTCCTAGGTCCACACTGTTTGGTAGCCACATTGACGTTAAGTGCTGCATTCGAAGGTGGAGGTTGGGAACGAAGAAATGCTCTCTTCTTACCCGCCTATAAAGCACACAATATACTGGCAATTACATCCCAACCTACTCGTCTTGGGAAATTTTTTGTATTTGGCGAATAACAATCCAAGTCACCACCACACTCACGGTGTTTTAGACAGCATGGGTGTGGATCGAAGTGAACAGTCCCAGTATTAAATCCTAGACAACGACATGCTTTTGGGGAAGGCACATTGAGAACGGAGACTGGAGGATCCGTAGGAAACGAAATCGGTGGTAACGGCTCTTCTGAAGATGAAGAGTCCGACATGTTGAAAGCTGGAAAGCGACTGAAGGCGCGAAAAATGAGAAAAGAAACAAAGCGCCAGCGCCCAGGTCCCTCTGGTGTCAGTTGCAACAAACACCACGCACAGCTGAGGAATCGAGCAAGTGATTTCCTAAAGTCGGGAACCGGTGTATGAGAACGGGCGGACGTTAAATGGGATCACTAGGTGAAACCAGGACAGACGTGTGGGACCGCCATGAGGGACGGAACGGTAATGTGTACGAGACGGGAACCGGATAAACTGTCATAGAGTAAACAGACGCGGTTCTCGTGGCAATCGAGAACTAAGTGTCAGAGGAATAATCGCAAGCGTGCTGAACATAGCAAGTCTTGGTTACGAGACGCAAGAAAGGAACCGGGAACGCGTTAGGGAATGGGACGGGCTACCGTGCTCGACCAATAACAGTGCTGGTTTGGAACGTAAACAGGTGTGCCGCATGTGGTAATCGGGAACCGAGGAACTGCCGTAAGCATATTGAGAACAGCTACTGTGTGGTCCGGGGATGAAGGAAGGGGACCGGGAACGTACTGGCAATTATGGTGGTTCACCGTCCTTGACGAAGTGTTACTAGTTTGAGACGTAAAGCAGAAGTGGGTCCCATGGTGATGGGGAACCAACTGCCAAAGAACCGTTGCAAGCATGTGGAGAAAGGCTACTTCTTGGGAAGGGACGAGGGAAGGGAATTGGAAACGTGCTAGCGAATGTAGCGGTTCATAGTTCTTGACAAAGTGTGACTGTTTCGGGACGTAAATCAGACGTGAGTACCAGGGTAACGGGGGAACCGTTTGCCAGAAGAGCTGCTGCAAGCACAGTGAAAACATTGGCCGACATAGGCAGGGAACGTAGGAAAGGAACCGGGAATATGCCAGTGAACGGAACGAGTCACAGTCCCTGGTAGGAATCATTGCCA
>JAHWFP010124081.1:0-10436 GCA_023313725.1 Lithobius niger | reverse complement strand
CCCCCCCCCCCCCCCCCCCCCGCCAACCAGGGCTGTCACATGCTTTTGTTACCTTTTGCGTTCTTATTTGAAATGCAAATAAAAGCTTTCTTTCCTGAGGTCAGGAATAACTCTTTCTTGATTTCTTTGCTGAGGTCTGGGATGAGGGTTATAGTGACGGGGAATGGTTGTTGGACTTAGAAATATTCGACGTGTAGCGTTTTTTTTTTAACACCTGTATATCGCACCCGAAAAGCAGCGAGGCGCGAGGCTAGCGCAATAATTAAGAGCAAAGTCAATGCGCGCCTCGCATTCAATGTACTAGAATAAAGAATAAAATAAATAGAATAAATATAGAATAAAGTGTTTTAATGACTGCTTGGCTCTTAGCAGAGACTCCTTTATCTTTTGGAACTGGTGTGAGAAGTGGAATTTAAAGATCAATCGTACCAAGACGAAAGTTGTGTCATTCACAAGAAAACAGCTGGTTAATACAGCGTTTGATGATCACCCCCCCCCCCCCGCCCCCGCCCCACTCAATAGAGTCACTGACTTAAAGTGTTTAGGTGACCGTGTGCACCTGGCCTCGGAATGGCGATGGAATCGTCATGTGTCTGATATTGTAAAGGGTGCGGAGAGAATGATGGAATTCGTCTACAGGGTACTGCGGGATGCTCCTGAAAATACTCGCTTGGAGCGTACAAAAGCCTTGTTAGGCCAAGACTTGAGTATGCTTCAGCTGTTTGGGACCCATACACTTCCTCTTTAGTGCAGCAATTGGAGAGAGTACAGAGACGTGCAACTAGGCTCATAAAGACAGACTTTACGCAAGAGTTTTGTGTTACTGCTACACAGAGGGAGCTTGCTTTATTGAACCTGGAGGAGCAAGCTCCCTCTGGTTTCACCTATTTTTCAATATAGTTAATGGCCACACTATTGTGGACCGAGATCGCTTTTGTGCTGTGCCCATTTTTTTTTGGAAGGCATGATCATACTATGAAGGCAGGGCTCCCACACACTGGGAGAGACTACACCAGATTTTCGTTTTTTGTTGAAATTGCCTTCAATTGGAATAGGTTGAAAGAGGATGTAGCTTGTGCTAAACACCTGGAAGGATTTAAGAAAAAAACTTGAGGTGGAAAGGAAAGTGAGAAGTTGTTCTCATAATTTGGCCTAACCATTTTTGTTTTTTTGTCCTGCACCCTGACGTGCAGATTGTCATAATGCCTATGGGCACGACAATTATTTTTTTTTGTAATTTTGTACTGTCCAGATTCCAGCATAAAAATTCGGTGTACCATCCAGATTACCGCCAAAGGCAAGTGATGGCTCACTTTGTATTGTTCCTTGCGATAAGAGAGGAGCCACCTCGATGTCTACGTATAGTCTTTAACCGATCTCAATATTGAAGAACAGCCTTGTCGAATTGCGCAGTTACACGCCGCTGTCATTGCAATTTTTCGTATTAGTGCAGACGTAGGGCTGACGTCATCCACAGATCGTGTACTATCGGACGATGGTTTTTCGTTGAGAGACCTCGTTAGAGATTAGCCAAAGTTTTCTTGAGATTTCTTATTCTGTAGAGCGTAATACCTTCTGTCGTTGTACACTCAGGCAACTCAGCCACCAACATACTTGAATTTCGGCAGATCAGAATTGAACAAATGGATCTGGTTTTTGAGGAGATGTGGCTGAACTGATTATCATTTAGCCCTTTTTTGGGCACAATCACATTAATTCGACGTGTGACACGTCAAATTAAAAACAGGGTGCTCACCATTCAGGAATAAGTCAGGAAATTAGAAATTAGCTCAGGAAGTCAGGACAAAGTCAGAAAATTGGATGTTGGGTCAGGAATTTTCACCGCTGGTAAGTGAGGATGATATTATTTTCTCTTAAGGAATAGGCTTACTATTTTTGTCCGCTTACTGCATGTTGCGTATTTCGCGGTGGATTTGAGCATAAATCTGGCTTGACGTGTGTGTACTTTTGTGGTTTGTGTGGAAAACGGTATTGTGGGAATGCTGTGCTGAGGCAACACGTTTTTTTTTTCTTCAAAAAAACAGGCTTCCTCCAGAACCCTTAGCTGGGAGCAGCCACTCTCAAGGTTTTCTCTAAAGAGTCAGAGTCATGGAAAAGTACAAAATGTCAGAAAAAAGTCAGGAATTTTCAACGTGGTGTGTTTGTAGACGCCTTGAAAAGGGGAAAAAAATCATTAGTTGTCTCCATCTTCATCGGCAACCAAGCACGGGCATTCGCCATTTTTAACTCATTTTCTGGGGTAGTGGAGTGTTTGGAGTCTTGCCTCTGCAATGGAGGCAAGACCATAATTATACTTGCTGGCCACTAGGGGCCTCTTTGTAAGTCAGGTTCGTGGGCCACTGCCTAGGTAGCACCACCTATGAAAAAATCCCTATAAAGAGACGTGTGACCTAATGCCACACGCTCATTATCTTGTCACTCAATCTCTGTGTTGTCTAATTGAGACCCACCCTCCTGGGAAGTGGTTCATACCCCCGCAACGTTGTAGCCTGGATGTTTAGGTTTGGGGTTGGCCCCCCCCCCCCCCACGGGTTTGCAAAAGTTGTGAAAAAATGTTAAAGAGTAAAAAAAAAATCGTTACGTATGTAGATGGACGATTACTGGTATCTTAATCTGAAAAATGGCTTTATTAATAAGGATCTTCACAGTCAAGGCCGCAAAAAGAGGTACGGCTCTTGCGGCATGTGCCGTACCACTTTTCACCACACAATTATAAAATACCACATATCCAAACGCACAAAATGCGGCTGCTGTTGTCTACCCTTTGAAGCAGCCCTATAAAACGCATGTGTAGCATGAAGGCTTTCCTACCGAGCTCTGATGAGCAGGGTTTGTTCCGGATTTCACATTTAAAAATTGGTAGCGGCCGTGTTTTCTGCATCTAGCGGAGGGGTGACTCGTGCAGTCCTTATCCCACAACAATAGCAGTGAGAAGGGGAACAGCACGAGGAAGAAAGGTCTTTTGTGCAGGTAGACAGATAATACGCGGGGATAATCCCCTGGCGCGCACCAGCATGCTTTGCTGTAGCGGCCAAGTAGGCTCGCAAATAACTTAGTGAGACGAATTTAGTAGTATGAAATGGTGAGTGCGCGCCGAGTGCGAGACGAATTTAGTAGTGTGAAATCAGTATAATACTGAGCTTTACCTAGAGAGCGTTTCGGGGTAATGAAATAAAAGAAATGATTCAAAACATGGCGCTATCCATGACCGCAATAGCGGTCCTTACGTAAGCCTCGTAATAAACTTCCATGTTAAACATCAAACTTTGAAAGCCTAGTTTCCCACAGAATTGACAAGCCAACGAAATTCGGTATTTGGGGGCAATAGTTATGTAATGTCATAACTATTGCATTAAAAATTTTAATGACAACAACCGAACAGCAGACCATTTCATGTTGTTGTTGATTTTGGGAGTCTTTTGCTTTCATTTAGAATGTAGTGTATGTAATAGTAGTGTAAATATGTAGCAGGCAGGTGGCGTGACCAACCGGAAGTGACGTCACATCCAAGATGGCGGTGCCCATTGGCTGATCCAAGATGGTCGAGCCCCAAAATGGCGTCGGTTTCGGTTTCAGTTATGCACTGACACGATATAGCGTAAGGTTAAAGGACGAACACATAACAGAGACACCTTTCCACCAACCCTCATCATACAGCTAATGAAATAGTCTGACATCATGGCAAAGAATGGTCATGAAAAAATATATCAGTTTCGCTCTCGGATGTGTCTAGACATGTTAAAACCTAAATATCGTAGGTCAAACACCTGACAACGATGCGCAAAACTTATTTATTTATTTATTTACAAAATAATCTCAACGCCCTAAAAGAGCAAAATAGCAATTTCATATTTAAAACAATTAAAAAGAAAAGGAAAACAAAAGAAAAACAGAACATGAGGAAACACTCAGCAACAATGACTACATGTAAGCGACCGACAACACGCCAACAGTTTCGTCGCTCGAAGCACAGATGACGTCGTGGTCAAGACCATTCCACTCAATGACGGTACGAGAGAAAAAGTACCCTGCCAGGGAGTTTTTTGTTGCACCTGTAATGCTTTACTTTTCTGATGTGGTCGAGACGACTAATAAAATCAGGAGAAGAGCACAAATCGGAGGGGTTTAGGATCGTGTTTCCATTTAGGATACGGAAAAACACTTGTAATCTGTGGCTTCTCATTCCATCAGCCATGGAATACCATTTCAGCTTGTTACAAAGCCCGGTGACACAGGTTGAACTACGAAAGTCACCATACACCATTCTAGCTGCTCTGCGCATCACACGCTCTAAGTAGCCGGATAGATTCTTCGTGTAGGGGTCCCACACAGCACTGCAATAATCAAGATTAGGTCTTACCATGGCGTTAAAGACAGCTGCACGAACCTTGGGGCTAGTCTCTTTCAGAAGTGTATGAATAAAACGAACTTCACCGCTTGCCTTGGCGCAGATGGTTTCCACATGGTCGGACCATGTCAACTTATTATTAATTTTGACTCCAAGGCAAGTGATGGAGTCAGCAACTTGGAGTGGAAAACCTTTTAGGGTATAAACAGGATAACTGCTGTTTCGCTTATGTGATACATGCATTGCTTTCGTCTTTGTAGCGTTTAAGTTCATCTGCCATGTATTTCACCATTTGTTTACCCTGTCCAGGTCCGCCTGAAGAACAAGGTTATCCATCTCCTCCTTTATGACTCGATAAATATGAGTGTCGTCAGCAAAGAGTTTATGTGACGAAGCGACAACATCCGTCAGGTAGTTGATGTATAACAAAAAAAGAACAGGAACGCTCACAGAACCTTGAGGCACACTCGACGTAACAGACACCATGGTGGATTTGGAACCCTCGATAATGGCGTATTGGTTTCTGTTTTCAAAAAACAACTGAACCACTGGATAACTGACGTAGAAATGCCATACGCCTCCATCTTCCTCAGTAAAAGGTCGTGTGGAACTGTATCAAAAGTTTTAGCCATGTCCAGCGAAATCACGTCCACTGTATAGCCCTGGTCGAGATACACAGCCATGTCGTGAACCAGCATTAGCTCGCATGACGAGCCTTTTCGAAACCCAAACTGTTCCTGTGTGATAAGGTTTTCGCTATTTAAGAACTTTACCATCTCCTTAACGATGATATCTCAAGCATCTTACAATATATTGATGTCAGAGCAACTAGCCTGTAATTTCTGACATCACTTTTCTTTCCACTTTTGAACAATGGCACTATGTAAAGGCATCAGTCCTTTAAATTAAACCGTAATAAACATGTAAACTAATTTCATTCATTCATATCCACCTAAATCTACGGAACAGAAACAGGCGTCCTCTTTAATCACTCTAATCCGAGTCGTGTAAGTTCAGCACTATATAAGCCGTATACGGAAGGAGAGAGCGTCATAATCCAACGTATCAAAGATGGATAGGAGAATATGTTTACGTTTGGCGAGCGTGAGATAGCGTGGTTTGGCTGCGTTTGTACTTTGAAATGATAAAGTTGTATTTATTCAGTTACACAGTCCGGTAGGTGTAGCTGCGTACAAGCTTCTTTCTGCAATGGGTAGAAAGGAGAAGAAGGAGGAGAGCGTCACACAGTGTTCCAAAAGCTATGATAACTTAGTTTTAGGTGGAAATGAACGAAAATGAGCGTAATTGCGGCTCTGCGGAATTGACGTAACTTTTGGTTCAGGCACGTCGTATCGAAATTCAGCAGATACAGTAGAAAATAACGCATGACTCATCCAACCCGGAAATACTGCCGACGAGAATGGTTTTTTTTTTCCCCATCTGATGGTATTTCTTTTCGCTCTAACGGTAATGTTTTCCATCTGAGCACAGGATTTTTATTCAATCTGGTGGGAATTTTGCTTTCCACATAAAGGGAATTTCCTCCATGTTATTAGAATACCTTTAATTATTAGTTACTAATGCTAAGAACGTCATTTAAAACGCGCTGTAGAGTAGCCTAACAAAAAATGCAGCCGCGAATGGTATACCACGGCTACGGTTGACGGCGGAGCCTCATCCCCCTCCTGAGTCTTTTTCTGTCCGATACTTAACTTTGTTTTGTACGCGTTTCGTAAGCGCTTCTTTTAGCGTACTTATTTTACCCACTGGCCTATTTTTTCCCAGGTGTTTTTACGACTGTCATTATGTTGTGACCGAAACAGCAGAAATGCACACAGAACAACTGTAATAATTGTACTTTACCAAAACTAAACACGTATCAACAAATGCAAAAATATATGAATCTACTTCGGATCAGAAAGAAAAAAAAAGAGTGAGGAGGAATATTCTACAAATCGAAGAGGAGGGTAGCCAGTCAGATAACCCCGACCTACATGGAGTGATTTCTTTCTACAACTGAGGGAGAAAATGGGTAGAAAAGCAAATCGATCCCACACCATGCCCATCGAAATCAAGAATAAAGTCAATTTCTGGTATAAACTTGAATTTGTCACGGAATTTGTTTTCCGTATAACGGAAATGTTTTTAAAAATTATAATGCAATGTAAAGGATATAACCAAACTCAAACCATTTGACATAAAAAAAAATCGTATACGGTGGCTAGAGTGGATGCTCGAAGGCATAGCGCGGGCACAGCGGACGCTTCCCTTCCACCGGCGCTGCCAGTGGACGCTACCCTCCCTCTGGTACCCCAGAAAGTGCACACGTGTGTGTGTGTGGGGGGGGGGGGGGGGGGGGGGGCCCCCCCTGGACAGCCGCGCTTCGTACGAGAACGATAAACACCTGAAACTCACTTCCGGAATACACGATCGAAGTACTGGTTTACCTCACGAATAAAATAGTAAGCTAAAAATAAAGCTATTCCGTGGATTACTTTCTTCCTTTGGATTTTTTCCTTTGGATTTTACATCCTCCGGATTTTCTTTATTTGGTTGTATTTTCCTGGATTTCCTTTGCCGTTTAGCCACGTAACGGACTGGTTCACAGTCTTCAGCACAAAATACTAGTTGCGCCAGACAGAACGAAACATGCAAGCATACAAAAAACATGCTCCAACTTTCTGATTGAGCCTCTATGGATTGGATAGCCAGAACTTTTTTTTTATCAAATAGAAAAACAATTCTATCTGACGGGAAAATAAAACCTTTATCTGATGGGGAGAACTTTCCATCTGATGGGTAAATTTCTATGTAACGGGTGCAGACATTTTCTATCGGATGGATGTTCGCTCATTTCGACCTGATGGGTTTTCGGTCTGATACGAGGTCAGCGAATCTTCTTTTGTGTGGGTTTGGATTTTCTTTGTACTTTGTTTAAAGAGGGGAAGGGGTTGAATTTTTTTTTGTGTTTTTGCATTGTTTTGTTTTATCTTGCAACCCAAATAAACAAATCCTGAACAAAACCTAAACAAATTTCAGGTAGATAATAGGCCTACGGGCATAGTATTATTGCCAGTGAGCTTCATTGAGTTTGTAGGTACTGATACGTCCCTTGATATACGAAGGGTTTGCGGTTTGTAGGGCTGGCGGGGAGAGTTGTGGGCGTGCTTCTTTTTTCACTTAAATGTGGGGAAGGCCAAATGGGGGCCTTGGATCGGGAAGCGTGGCATCGAAACTTTGTGGATCATACTGTCTTTCCATTTCACCGAAAGTTCAGCCCTGAATTAAAATTCGGCGAAAAGAGAATTCCCCTTTCGCCGAATCCCATTTCGCAGAATCAAAATGCTCTTTAAAAAATTAACATTGCTGAAGTTAAAGAAACATTCCTAACTGGAAGGAATTTGTAATTAGCTGCGGTTTCTGATGTTATGTTTAGACGCAGCAAACACAGCCGCGCGAGCGAGGCACGTATTTTGATTTGAAAATAAATATTCGCAAAAACAGGAGTCGGCGAAACGGTAAAATCCCGTTTTGCCGAAAATTAAGACACTGATTAGAATTCGGCGAAACGGCTATCCGATCACACATTTTTTTTCCCCCCCCCCCCCCACTTTCGAAAATATTGACTGGTCCCTGAAACCAGGGAGAATGAACTACAGAGCAAAATATTGCAGGAAAAATGAGAAGGCGAAGGGAAAAAGGACAAATAAAACCATATCGTCTAAAAGGGTCGCGAAAGCCACTCACGCAAAAAGCGCCGCGAGAATTGTGTCATTGATATATGGGACTACTACACTCCAATTTTTTCGAACAAATTTGTGTTGCAAATTCCACATATATATTTTTTGTCGATTTAAAATTTGTTGATGTATATTAGTATGGGTGAAGTATTGAAGCCATGGAGCGCAATCTAAATCAATGTTTGGAAGCACAACGACATCTAACTGCAATACTAAGGACAGTTTTATCATGACGATCGCGTGTGAAACGTCATTTGGCTCAGATTTTCGAACGCACGGATCTGACGAGCGTTACAACTGCTATCCAGCCCTTCTTTGTCAGCATGTTTCGTCACATTTAACACCCGTTCTGCGTTCGAATCCGATTAGAGTAGTTACGTTTTTTTCAAACAACACCTGCATATTATGGTATTTTGTTGTTTAATTTTAAATCAGTAACACTTTTTTAATGAAGAAAAGGATTTAATTCATAGATATCGGGTGGAAATCACGTTTACAGTTTTTATTTATCTTTCAATCAGCCAACCTTAAAATATTGCTCCAAAGTACAAAAGTGTATTTTAGATAATTTTACCTCCACACTTCGCTAGGCAATTCGATTCTCTTTCATTAGAAACAAGATTGACTCTATTATGTTGGAAAATAACTGAGAAAAAGTGGAACTAAGATCGTAACTGAAATACGTTGTAGACGCTGGCGCCATCTAGTAGTCAGAATTGAGATAACCAAAGGTGTTGCACTCCCTCTTAAGGATATATTCCAATTGCAACATTTAAATAGATGTGACAAAATGTGAAGAAACCATGTTACACAGGAACCAACATTAGTTCGTTGCAAGCAAGCGCCTTTAAGTGTCCCAAAGATGTAGTTTTGGGATGCCATATGCTTCACGCCGGTTTAATTGAATGTATCAAAACAGCTACTCCTAGAGAAGCCAACATTCAGTAAAATGGAAATATAATTTTTTTGTTCTACAGCACCCTCTTCCCTCCTCCCTACCAAAAAAATATAATGGTTAGCTCCCCATCGCTACGTTTTAAATCTTGGGAAAAAAAATTTGTGTTAGTATAACCATGAGTACATGAAAAGTTCCATAGGATTTAACGGAACTTCATGGACTCATGCTTGTAGGTATACGTGTAAATTGACTAGCCTACAACACGATAACAGACACCAGCCCAATGAATTAAAAAAAAGTTAAAAAGTGTTTCTCCTACACCTTTATAAAGAAACCCACCCTCAAGACACAAAACCCCCCTCTCGCTCAAATGGTATCGGCCGCAAACCTGACTGCATTAATGCAAAATTATGCAAATGTGTCGACATAATGTTTGCATAAACAGCACAACTATGAAAGCAAACTTTTTATTTCCCCAACAATTTTGTTTTTCATTTCGAAAGTTAGGGACCGTGCGATAAATTAGTTATACCACCCGTGGTGAACTGTATCGGATTTTTCACCCGATGGGCGATATCCCGCACATGGCCAATCCACTCGAAGTACGTCACATTCGAGTCACCTTGACGTAGTCCTCGCGGATTCGCCATGTGCGCGATATCGCCCATCGGGTGAAAAATCCGATACAGTTCACCAGGGGTGCTATAAGTATTACTCATAGTGTGAGCACGGGGCGGTACGGGAAAGTCATAATGTGAGCACGGAAAAAGAAGCTACAGTGGAAGTCCTGGATGTTTTGGGATAACCTGTGATGCGCAGTAATTGACAACTCGCCTTGGATACGTTAAAAGAATTAAAATTAAACGGGTTGATGTGAGGAGTTTGGGGGAAGGGATGCACCAAACAGCATAGGCATTTGGCCCGCAGTGCGTAGCATGGGCTCCTGCTAGTTATAGTAAATACACATAATATCCCAATTGGGAAAATGTTCATGTAACAAGACAGTGACAGTGGAATGAAGCATGTCAGTAGGATAAACGGGATGGTTTAACGCTAAATTCAGTTTGACATTTTCCTGCACTTGCACTAAATGGTGACAAATCGGAAAAGAATGCAAAAACGTAAAGGGGGGCCGCGGGTTTACCTAAATTTATTCAAAAAGCGATTCAAAACGTACACAGACATAAGGAGCACACATAATGAAAATTATTTCTTACTGACATTTGGCTATGCTATTATGGTAGTGACATTACTAACATGGTCTGAAATACATCACATTACTGATTGAGAGTCCTTGAAGAATTCTTCATGTAATTTAATGTAACATGGAGATATGCACGATATATACAAACGCTAAACATGTATAATATTAGACATTTAAATCTGATTTCCGCTTGTGGATTGCAGGCCTGTAGTAGTAGGGGGGGGG
>JAHWFP010124080.1:0-11191 GCA_023313725.1 Lithobius niger | reverse complement strand
CAGCAAAAAAAGATGCTAAAAAAACACCTGCCGAGTTGTTTGAAATTAAAGGCGAAAGAACAGGCACTAAATGCATCTTTCCTCAAAATGCTGCAATAAAATATTTTACAACGCCTGTATTTCAGAACAGGCTGTATTTACTGTGCAAAAAAAGACCATACAACTTTATTGTTATTTCCCAAATTCCATCTTAATGCTGAAGACTACTGTATTTTTTTTTTACAACACGTGTAAAAGGCAATGAACCAAGCACTTGACCTGAAAAAGCTCTTTTTGAACGCCGGGCTTAACAAAATGTGAATACCCCTATTTGACATAGTAGAATAATATTCCAGTATACTCCAGTAGCTGAAGCCCATGCTATGCATGCTATGTTGTTACCCTTGCAATGCTGAAGGCAATGCTATGTTGTTGAATACCCCCTTGGCAATATAATTTTACGCCAGGGAAAAGGTGACAGAGTAACAGTTGCCCTGCTCTCCATTCCCCAAATGCAGGCTACCTACTCTTCCTCCAATGTATGTCCCCCAATCCCAGTATTTTTACAATTGGCCTGCCCCCACCCTGGTATCTGCTCGTGAATCCCCTTCCCTATCCGGGTTGCTCCTTACATACAGCTTCACCCTATCCTGTTAATTTAATGCTTTTAACCTATCCAAGGCTAGTTGCCCATTATTTATTACACATCCCAAGGCATAGATTCTTTTCCCCAGGCATCATTTTGCCATTTCTTTTGGATCTACGATGCAATTACATGCGTATGCTCTAACTTTCCAGTGGCGTCAACAGACATACCCCATGGTCGGACAACAACAATTGCAGCGTATATGGAAAATCTTCCGTAACATGGTTACTGGGACGGTTGAGGGACCAGATGTACCATCAAGGGAGAAAATGAGACATTAAAATGGGCAACTACTGCACGAAGTTACGACGCTTTGGGCAGGATACCGGGACGCCATGGTACATTTTCCATACATGATTTGCAGACTTCAACAAGGACCCGTTTCACTCCATACTTAGTTATGTATTGTCGTAATGGTGATAACTGACGTGCCAGCTGTCATACGTCTACGTAATTATAAGTAGCGAGAAATGCAGTTTCAACCTCAGCTGGCCTTGCTACTAACACTATAGTTTACCCATGTGGACAGTAGATGGCGCCCCGTGCTAGTAATTTCCGATGCAATGCCACTGTTGGTGATGGTGATAAACCCTGCTGCTATACGTCTGCATAATTATAATATAGATTAAGCGCTTAAAATGGCACTCTTGTAAACTCGCTATTACTTACTGCGACATGTTAAGGTATTCTGTGGAACTTTGGATTTTTACCAATTCCAAAATATAATAAAAGCAAGTCAAATTACGATATTAAGTGCACCATCATCAGGCAATACTTGTTTTTTGTTGATGATCGCGTACGTAAAATACTGGTGATGATGGCGCACATGTCTGGGTCGACTGTTGGATATGATTCAGCCCCCACTTGGCCCTTAGCAGACCACTCTGACCACTCAGTTGTACTTGGTCACTTTGCATCTGGTCACCAGAGAAAACCCGTGGTGTGCATCGGGACTTGCTTTGCGGCGTGCTGCATTTGGTTGTAGTGCTGCAAAAAGGTTAAATTTACCAACCACCTACGCATAATCTGGAGCGACATGATGGAGGAGTCTCCAATACAATTCCACCCCATGTTCCAGCGTTCGTACTCAGTCCTGACCCCACACAGCCAGTTGTCAAGCTAGTAACCGTTTTTACTTTTGCAGAAAACGCAAGTTAAAAATGATGCTGTGTAGGTTTTTACTGTTACATATGAGTGAAAAATATCCCTTGTGCTGCAAAGAGTCCAAGCATGTGTCAATTCGCAAGAACTAGCTTTTAAACGATGACTTAAAACGAAGAAGGCATTTTGTTTCTCAAGTCAAGGTGGATTGGTGTAGAAATTGCATGGCAAGCCTTGCGACTCTACGCCATTTCTTACACATGCCTGGAAGTTAAAGCCTGTTACCACTGCTTTGGTAAAATAACTTTTTTGGCAATGTTAAATCAACTGACTAGGAGCCAGAAACTGATACCTGTGGTTTCTCACCCAAACGTCCTTGTGCAAACGGTGAAATAACAAAGCGAGAGTAACAACATGGAGCATGGCATTTATTCGCTCTTGAAATAGCTCAAGCCATGCAGCAACTTATGCAATAAACTAAGCAACAATACCGCACTAAAAATTCTAGAAAACTACCTGTTCAGAGTACAAATGAAGTTAGAATAAATGTTAACGTTTTAAATATGACTCAGATTATTGATATATGATATAAGTTCGACTGAATATTCATCTCACATGTTTCTCTTTACTAGGTGATGCAGCCAATAGCACCAGCTTTGTCCAAACGGTGCTAACCAATCAAGTTGGCCGAAAGGACGATGACAACGAGCTAGGTTTTCCTGATGGACCAATTCCACCTATCTTAAGCCGACCCCCGAAGAAAGGTGAAGATGTCTTTAAAACAGACGGAGGAACTAGGTCGGGCTTTTGAGTGCCAGAAAAAGCAATAAATTCAAACTGACATAAACATTCTCTTTTCAGGTGACGGCAAAGGTTGCTGGGTGGATGGGGCACATTTTAGGGAGGGGTCCGCCCTTCCCGCTTCCGTTCGGTGCCAACGATGTTATTGCCTCAAGAATTCAGTGAGGTGTATTCGCCCGACTTGCCATCTTAACATTCTGGGCTGCGCCCCCCAGTACAATCATGGCTCACTCTCGTGCTGCCCTTCTAGCTATGACTGTGGTATGTACCAATGTGAACGTACAGTATGCCAACAAATGGATACAATACCACGAGCCACGGCTGTTTGCCGTGATGTCATCATGAGTTAGCCACTGACGAACGAGAATAGCGGATCTTTGGCTGTCAGAGTGGACAGCCAAGTCACGGTAAACAACCGTGACGCGTGGTTTAGAACTTACTACAGGGTTGGGTTTTTACTGGCAAGAACTGCTTTCTGCTCGGACAGTGGCAATACATGGTTTTTACCATTTTTTTCTGGTTATTACTGGCGAAAACTGGCAAAACTCAGCAAGCTGCTTCATACACTTATTTTCACAGTAAAAGATAGCAAGTTTTCGACAGTCAGTAGGATACATTTGAATAGATATTGTGAGAAGAATATCTTTTACTGTGAAAATAAGCTGATGAAAGGTGAAAGAAGTGAATATGAATTTTCAAAGTAAACGAGGTGACATTTTCAAGGGGAGCTTGTATAATTAGCAATATTTGACTATTGCAGGGTACACTTTTTTTTAAATTTGACTTCCAAGTCGATTTTTGCCATCTTGGGCGAAGTAGCACGGTAAAATATGGTAAAAACCGGTTTTAACCACTTGGTGGCAAAAATCTGCCAACCTTGACTTACTAGGACTTTGACATTTCGAGTTTAAGATAAGGTGGTGTTACTTAGACATAGGGGGTTTACTTTGGCTATTGCTAGGCACCTAGGACTGCTTTAATAATGAAATATTGTGTAGATCTTTGTAATAAGCGGTATAAGTTTGAACTGAAACTCACATGACCATTTTTTCCAAGACTTCTGCTTGCATTGTTGCGAGACTCTTACATAGTGTAACTAAAAAAAACCTTTACTAAGCAGATAATTTTCTGAAACAATTATGGCACACAATGTGAGAAGGGTACTCTCATCTATTAACATGTGATCTAACAAAAACTATAAAAAGTTAACCCTATTACAAATTATTACTCACTTTTATTACCAGACTGCTTCGACTGTGTATCAAAGTTAACAAGTTAATGGAACCTGTAGGGGAATTGTTCAATTCCCACGACTGACCAAGTAATAAAGTATTGTAAAAGTTGCGTGATAATGCAAAAAATATAGAAAAACTAGGACAATCTGCCTGACCGTCACCCAATCTCTCCTTTCCTAGAGATTATTTTATTGAAAGATTTATTTTTGTTGTTGTTGATTCAGAGTCGACGAGTCTTAAACTAAGCTTAAAACATGCTTTAAAAAAACAACGCATCTATGTATAGATAAAATTCTTGACCCGGCCATTACGATCAAACAATTTAGATGTGGGTGCACTTAATAATTTATTAGGTGCACGAGAAACATGCATCTTCATTACCAGCCGACAGAAAATTGTTTGCTGCTTGAAAACAAACATTAAATATATCTGGGAGCGAAACAATCGGTAACAAGCAGTTGTTCAGTGACTGGCTGTAACAATGCACTGAAAGATATTACATTCCCATGAGTAATCATCCAATTTGTTTACTTTTAAACAATTTAAAGGGGGATGCGCTGATTGAGCGAGCAAAGCGAACACAAATGAGCATTTGTTAGACAGTGTGTGTAAAAATGCACTGAAAGAAACTACGTTCCTGTGAGCAAATCATCAACCAGTTTGTTTATTTTTAAAACAATTCCAGTTTTAAAAGAGGAGCGTTGGAAGGGCAATGTGCCGATTGAGTGAGCAAAGCAAACGAATATCAGTGTTTGTTAGCCAGTGTGCGCAACAAATGTGATTGAAGAAGACTTAGTTTGGTAAAGCATGGACATATACATGAGCGACCAAACCATACCAATGTTGCCAACGGTGCACCTAACACCATCCTAGCTACTTGTATTTTAACAAACTTCAACCAGTGTGTAGAACACAGCCTTTCATACAATGAGGTCCAATATGGAAGAGCAAAAGTAAGTCAGTCAAAGACATCCAACATTCATGAGTTATGCTCAATTTAACATCAAAGGTAAAAAGCTGTCAAATGCTTAATGACCAATTATTTGTCTATTATTGGCTTTTTTTAAGTCTTAGTTGTAACTAATTTCCCTGACTACCCCTGATCAATTTACCTGAAAAACAAGCCCCTTGCCTAATTTCACAGATTAGCAAACTTAAAAATCCACGAATAATACACACAATATATTCGGAACATTTTAAATGAATCAGAGGATGAGTAGATATTAGCCTTGCTGAGCACCGCATCACACCTCTCCACAAAATCAATGCACTTTTTACACTGGGGCCCAAAACCACATCAGATCACTAACAAAAAGTCTTTGGAAACTTTTTTTTCCCAAGGGTCCAGTGGCTTTTCACCTTTAAGTGCAGACGACGTTTCCATTTAAGAAGAAGACCGGGTTGTTGCTCCCATCCAACAATTGCTTCTTCCCTCCAGGCTAACTGTTGGCAAGGACGGACGCCAAGGACCCAAGGCTAGACACGTGACATAATGAAGGGAAGGAGGGGCACACCCCCTCCACACAAATTCGACATGCTTGCATCGACAAGAAATTACCATACGAGCTTAACATACAGAGTACCTGACCTGATTTATAGTTTTTTCACACGTGAAATTGAGAATTTTTTAATACAAAAATTTATGGTGCAAATTCGGCACTTTTCACTTCTAAATGCAAAAAAAAAATGACTCATATCCGTCGCACAAACGCAGTAAAGCCTATTTTTTTCGCTTCACATCTGTCGTTTTGTTTCTTTTACCTGCCATTAGATGGCTTTGCCCACCAGTCTACTTAACTTTCTTTTCACAGCCACGAATTAATTCACGTGGTGGGGCTCCCACTTGCCATAAAATTTATGAAATTCTTTTATTTCAACGAAATGTCATAAATATTTCACACATTTTTGTTTTGTAGATGATAAATATCAAAATAACAAATTTTTTGAAAATGCAGTAAAACAAATTGCACAGAAAGGGTGCGAACTTCCATGACAAATGGCTAGTCAAAGTTGAAAATTAGGCCTTAAATTAGGTCATGGCAACGTCAAATCTCTGCACCGTGTTGCATAAATGAATAAGCCTACTCTCCAACCCATACGAAAATAAAACGTCAGGTAAAATTAGGCCTAAAAGCTGACAATAACGCATAAAATCTAAAACTAGGCCTAAAAGCTAACACATTTTTAACCGGCACTTGTGATGATTACTACTTTTAGATTATATAATAATAGAGATCTCTGTTGCAGTGCATGGTAGAGGTGTGCGCCTCAACATTTTCGAAAGTACCGAAAATGCACACAAGACCAGCTGTGACTAGCGATCGCTGCAACCGCTTGATTTGGATGTTACTCTCTTCCTTAGTTTAAAGCCTTTCCGAGGATGTTTTCTTGCCACCCCCTACCCCCATTGCCATATAGGGCTGAATCTGCCCTCCTCCACCCATTTTGGGGCATTCCTTAAGAGGGGGAGGTCACATCACTGCCATAACAAAGTATAAGATTTCCAACAGACTTTCACAAGTTTCATATTTCCGTCTTGATTCCTTAAAAAAAACCAAGGTTATGTGACTTTTAAAGTCGTTTGTAAAACCAAAAATGTCCATGTTTGAGATACGAATAGAAATATCTGTAATTCTAAACACATTCTAGAACATATTAACGATATTTCTTTAACTATCAGACCAGCCACTAAAAATGCGGTTTAGTGAAGAGGTCAAGCAGATGGCCACCAAACAATGGCAGCACTAGTGTGGTTTGCTATGCGGAAACATACACATACATCAAACCAGCTAAAGGCAATAATTATCATTGCACCTTTTTTATCCTACTATGGAGCTAACAAGTTAAGTTTTATTTGAAGAATCAGTTTAACTGCACTGTAAATGATCATTAGTACAGAAGTACAAAGTGTGACTAGGGCATTAACTACCTGACTGTCGTACGGGAGTAAAGCGATTGGATTTATGATGAATTAACAGTCACAAAACAGAAAAAGTTATGGAGGTTGCCATTAAAGGCATCGAGACTGAATGGTGCGTCAGGCTTGCCTTGCTTAAAACAAATAGATATGCATGATCATCGGTCCAGACTGATTTCCATGGGCAGGGGGGGGGGAGGCACCATTGAATGGCGTGCTGGGCTTCAGTTCTAAGGTGTTGCAGTCTGGGTCTGCTGGTCTTCCATTCTAACGTGTTGGAGCAGTCTGGATTAGAACTAATTGAGATGCACGGTGGTTGTGGTTTAGATTGGCCGTACAGAGATACATGGTCATAAGGGGATTGAATTCCTTTATAACATGTAATAACATGTAACATGTATAAAATGTATTATAACATGTCATACCGAAGACAGCATGTATCTTCCATCTTGTACACCACGGCAGTGTTTCACTCTTCGGTTCATAGAGAGCGCCAACGATTCTGCTCCTATTGTGAAGCCCCACGATTCCCACTGACTTATCATGACATAGTATTTAATCTCAATTTAATCCAACCACATATCCAATCTCGATTTCTTCCTCGTGGTTAGTGCACGGCCGCGATTTTGTCTAAAATTTAAAATCATTCAGAGCAACAGTTTTTCCGTCATGCTGCCACAACATTCACACTGAAGTCCTTACGTGGCAGAGCTCCATTTGCTTCGTTCTAATTAAAGATGAATTAATTAAAGATTAGCTAAAGACTAAAGTTAAAACTTAGATGTGTTGAGCTTTTTGGTAAGACATCTTGACCAGTAAATGAAAATATTTCTAGAAAGTTGCCATTATTTGTTTCCTTGGTTCGGTATATTCGGCACTTGTTCGAAACGTGACGAAAGAGGAATTATTCACATCAAACATATTTTACAACTGTTAAAGTTATAATGGGGCGGTGAGGAACAACTCGAAGGAATTTCGACAATTAATGTGAACACGAGTGCAGTTCCACCTTCCCGTATGTACCAGAGATAAAATGTGACTAAATTTCTATGGTGAAATACATACACATTCACAGCACAACTAGCTTTTTAGAAACACAATACAATACTCATTTGAGAAAAAGAAATACATTTGTCGCTACTGGTTGGGGTTGACACGCATTCTAGATTAAAATATAAACACCATGTTTAGGTTCCCAATTAGGTATTGTGCCCGTAGGGCACTTCACGGATTTAATGCCAAAAACATGTTTCAGCTTCGCTATTGGCCTTTTTACACTACCACTTGAAATATACGACTTTGGAACTAAGAGCGCTTCACCAGGGGTTACAAATTTCTCTGTTATTACCAAACGTGCATAGAATTGCAGGTAAAGCCTTCTCGCATCAGAGCCACTGGAATATCTTCGGTTTTCAAATCCTGTTACTTTCTTTACTTGCAAACCCCGACCCTGACCACCGAGAGTCCTCATCTATGGCAGGACTTTGATCGAAGTATAGAAAGGTCAGGATTAAGTCCCAACTGGGTTCACGCGGAGTGGTAGACTACCTTTCTCATTTGGTCACTCATTAGCCCCTTTAGATCACTAAAAGAGCAAACCTAAGCACTGTAATGATCAATGATAATTTATTTGCCGCTTCAGTTAAAGGTTGGAGTCCTAAAAGAATTAACCTCAGCACTGCACACTGATTAACCCCTTCAACACTAGAAAGGGTTCTTAAAAGAGTAAATCTTCAAACTCGATGTGGTTACATACTATTGGTAGCCTTTTCATTGTCAGAATAGTTTCAAAAGCCGTAATCTCTAAATCACTCGTTTGCCCCTTCAGCAGTATAACAAAGTTTCCTAAAAGAGTAAGCCTTAGCATTGTGCGTCCTCACTGCTAATTATTTAGCCCCTTTAGTGCCAGAAGAGAGCCAAAAAGTATTAATTTGTCAGACGATATGCGATTTGGCAAATTAATTCTTTCAGTGCCAGAATAGAGGGTACTAGAGTCCTAAAAGAGTTAAAACCATGTATTGATCACTATAATCTGGTGAATTAATTCTTTCAATTTCAGGACACTGTGAAATTCCTCAAAGTGTTAGGCTTAGCGCTGTGTATTGATCACTATAGTTGGAGAATTAGTTCTTTCAATCTCAGGACACGCTACGAGTCCTCAAAGTGTTCGGCTTAGCACTACGTATTGATCGCTATAATTTGGTGAATTAGTTGCGTCAATGCTTAGACACTGTAGGAGTCTTCAAAGCATTAGGCTTAGCACCACGTAACAACAATTACAATTTGGTGAATTAGTTCTTTCATGCCAGGATACTGTAGGAGGCCCCAAACATTAGTCTTAGTGCTATGTGTTAATCACTATAATTTGGCAAAATAGTTCTTTCAAATCATTGCCATAATACAAGGAGTCTTGACAGATTTAAGATTCGCACTGTGTGTTGTCATTGCACTTTGGTGAATTTTTAGGCCTAGTTCTTACTTAAACTTAGTTTAGTAATAGTTCCTTCTAAACCAGCATTCTAAGGAAACCTAAAGAAGGTTGGTACTTGAGTCACGAGGATTTCGTTAAGTTAACAAACTTCTGTACTAGGGCAACTGGTGTAGATGATGTTGTTTCGTTAGCTTTTCTGTGGTTCTGTTGTTTTATTGTTATTATGGGTTGGGGGCAAGATAGATTAAAGTCAGGTTGTCATCAAATGAAAGTCTGCAGAATGTAGCACCATCTAGTTTTATCTAGCAACTTGCTTGCATCAAGCAAAGGAATACACAGCGCCATTTTTTTAAAGAAACAAACAAGCCACGACCTCCTTAATTATTGAGTGAAAATTTGGTATGTCCTCGTCATCATTCACGTGGGAGCGAGCCATAAAGGTTAACAATATCGCTGCTGCTAGATGTTGCCA
Organism: Lithobius niger; assembly: GCA_023313725.1. Lineage (NCBI taxonomy): Eukaryota > Metazoa > Arthropoda > Chilopoda > Lithobiomorpha > Lithobiidae > Lithobius > Lithobius niger. Next base: position 1,609 of record JAHWFP010124080.1, on the reverse strand, counting down.
TGGTAGATTATAAAGATATTTTGTTGGCGACAATCTGCCTGTAAGTCTGCTGACTTTGCTCAAACTCGCCGGGCAAGGAAAGAGCTTCATGTGAGGAAAGGTTTCAGTGTGCTGCGATGAATTACCAATGTGCGGTACTATTATGACCACAACCTTGTGTGAGAAATATTAAAGAAGAAATAATAGTAATAAAGTGAAATAGAAAGTTAACTTTTCACTGTATATAATCAGTAATAATCCAATTCTGAACAATAATCTGAATACTCCCATTTAGTGCCAAGAAAGTTAGGAGCACAGAGCTAATTTTTTGCTGTATGTGGAAACTAAATATTTTGGTCAATAAAGCCATCAATACCAAAACACTAAGAAATCCAAGAATTCTTCATAGGTTTTAATTATGAGTGTTATCTGTGATCACTGATTGATAAATTGAGAACACGTGTTTCATTGTCAGGACATGTTCTCAAAGGATATATTTCAAAAGTAATGGGTTTCCACATTATCTCTCCTATCGTAGAGACCAGCTCTCAAAAAATTACCTGTACTTTACCTGATTTGCTTAGGTATCCCAAGCATTTGCATACCTACAGTATTATTTTCGCACAAAAAATTCTAGCAATTCTTAATCAATTCTAATTTTGTAATCAAAAACTGTTTTAAATAAGACAGTATAAATCTAATTGTAACCAATCCAGCGCAGTGAATTAAAAAAAAATTGTTATCTTTTCGTTCGCTACCGTAAGTAATCTGCTTTTATTATACTTTGGAGACTGCAACGATGAATCTGACCACCTCTGATGAGGTAGTATTGGGCACCTGAAATGTTGTATTATTGTAATGTTGCTACGGATATTGTATTTGAAAAAAGGGTTAAAGGGTTAAAGGGTTTAACGAGCGTTAACCACTCCTGGTCATCTGCCCGAAGCCCTAAGGCCCTATGTCTGCAACAGCCAGATTCCCAGGCGGTCACCCACCCAAGTATCAATCCAGCCCAATGCTGCTTAACTTCGGGGATCTGACGAGAACCGGTGTTTCCAGCACTGCAAGGCCGCGGATATTGTATTTGCACATCTTGTGTAACAATTATATTTGTCAACTGTTGAAACCTAGCTTTCAGTAGCATGGTTCATGGCCAGGGTTCTGTTTCCAGATTCGCGTAATAAATGGAGCCACACTTGTCTGACATGTCAGGGCATGGCCAGACATGTCTGGGCACGTTGTGACATACACATTGAACTGCATTCTTGGACAGTGGCTTTATGGGTAAAATCCTGCCTATAATAGGTGGCTGAGAACACTCAACGTCACTCATTTCGAGTTAGAGCACGAAGCTGCAACATCGTTACGAGCAGCATCAACCCTGCCGTCCGTTGCAGCCTATGGTTGGCTTCCGTAGAGCAACCCTGAACCGCCATTACCATCAATTAGGGTAAAGTCTCATGTAACCAATAATCCACAGTCTACCATCAATGCTGTGTCCTTAATTTCACCATCTTCATATTGTCAACCTTGCCTTTCCATGGATATAGCTCAGCCGTCCTTCCTACTAACTGCACCTCATTAAGCCTCATTTTGTCAAGCCAACAAAACATTCTACATCAGCTTCTAC
>JAHWFP010124066.1:28552-43097 GCA_023313725.1 Lithobius niger | reverse complement strand
AAAAAAACACGGCGACGGGCTGTGTGGCCTCATTCGCTTTTCATTGATAATTCTCGATCACGTCGTGAAAAATGAACACGGAGCAAGTATGGCCGCCCTGTGGTCGCGTGCACGCCACCCGGGATTCCAGTGGCCGCTGTGACTGACTGCACGACCTGGCCGCGCAGCTTGGTTGCTTAGTGCGCGGGGGCCCTTAGTAATATGACAAGATACACTATTTACACAATTAGACATACACAAAAATACATGACAACAATGATATAGTAAGTACGCATAGCAACAGGATCAGATCACTAACGAGGCTTAGCCGATACACCCTGAAGGGTAAAAACATACTAACCATAGAGGCATAAAAAATTGAGATATACTCGTCGTATCACGGAGCGACCTTGTTTGTGGGTATACTGCAACATTTCAACTCAATTCAAATTCCGTAAACGGCGCAGTATCTGAACTTCTGATCTGGACTAGCATGTAAACTTGTGATTTGACTATTCCAAGATGTGTTGGTAACCCATTCTCCCGAACATCCGTTTTTCTGTGTTTTTTTTTTCCAGAACGATCGCGTAAATTTAATAAACAACACGCTATATTAGTTGATACTGAACGGGTGCGACACTTCCATCCTAAGTACGCCACAGGAAAGCCGTTTATCTTTAACAACAGACTTAATACAAAACAGAAGACCCTTTTGGAATGAAAACGAATTTTAAAAATAGAATTGTTCCATACCTTTCATCTGCACACTCAACGAAGCAAGTTATCCGGTTCGTAATCATGGAAACACTTACCTAAAACACAAACAAACAAACAAAAACATTTAGTAAACATATACTTGATTAATATTTACATAGCTATTATTCGAACTCGCTATTAAAGGCGGGTTGCCACCGAATGAAAGTCTGCGGCATTTAGCGCCGTCGAGTTCTCTCTAGTTCCTTGCTCGCACCAAGCAAAGGAACACACAAGGCAATGTCTTTTAACGCAACAAACAAGTTACATGCCTCCTTAACTATCGAGTAAAAATTTGGTATGTCCTCGTGCACCTAAACCATGCGCAATGGCTGTTTGCCGTGACGTCACCATGAGTTAACCAATGACGAACGAGAACAACGGCTGTTTGGCCGTCTGATTGGACTAGCCCAGTAACGTGATATGCACGTCACAGCAAACAGCCACGGCGCGTGGTATAGCAAGCTGTAAAGGTTACCAATAGAATAGAATACAACAGAATAGAATATGTCGGCCAGTAAGCTTAGAGCTTTTTTAAAGCCCAGGCGGCAGACGTTAAGTGGAAGTTACCACCATCGCTTCATTTGCTTTTTGCCGCAGAAGGGAGGAAACCGGAGTACCCGGAGGAAACCCTCGCGCAACGGGCGGGAAGCAACCGGAGGAAAACCCCATACATACACACTTCCATTCACCAGGATCGAGCCCGAGTTTGTAAAGAAGCCCGTGGCCTACAGCCGGGACCAAGACGCCTACCGAATCTGACGCCCTAGAGTGTGCGCGGCCTATCTTGAGTTCGCTGCAGAACGAACACAGATAATGGATTGTACGTTTTTGGTAGCAGAGTGCCTTGTTGATATCCAAAATGGTTACAAAAGCAATGGCGGCCGTCGATTAAAGTCGCTCCCTCCAGGAAAACGTATAACCGCTCATAAAATACTTTCAGGACTCAAGATACGCCGCGCACACAATAGCGCTCGCGGCCAACCTGTGCACCCAATATTACTGCCACTCGATGGCGCCACGGTATTTCTTTATATTCTTCCACGGCGCCATCGAGTAGCAGTAATAGCTACACCTTTACAGCTTGCTTATACAGATGCACGAAGATGTACGAAATTTGTACTCAATAATTAAGGAAGCACGTGGCTTGTTTGTTCGGTTAAAAGATATATCTTTGTGGATTCCTTTCTTGCTGCGAGAAAGCATCTGGAGAAAACTATACCACACGCCATGGCTGTTTGCTGTGACGTGCATATCACGTGACTGGGCTAGTCCAATCAGACGGCCAAACAGCCATTGTTCTCGTTCGCCATTGGCTAACTCATGGTGACGTCAGCAAACAGCCATTGCGCATGGTTTAGACAGTGCTAGACGGTGAAAACTCTCGTTTGGTGGTGACCCGCCTTTATGTGCTTGTGTCTGACAGATGGACTATCAGAGAGCCAATCAAGTTTGATAAAATTAACATCCTAAAGATACACCAATATATCCTGCACTTAGTGAAGAAAGCATGGAGGAAGCTAAAGGGATAATAATAATAATAATAATAAAAAGAGAAGCTGATGAAAGCAAAGCTTATTGTATCAGTTGAGCATAATACTCGTCGTAACGTTTTTTCCAAAGGCTCACAGTTGTAGAGTCAATCACTTTTTGAGGTAGATTGTTCCAAGCCGTAATAGCACGGACAGTGAAGCAGGAGCTACCAACAGTTGTTAAATAGGATGGTTTGTAGAGTTTCATAGTGTGCCCACGGGTACATTTAAAAAGAGAATAGTTAAAATATTCGTTGCAAGGTAGGTCGATGAGTTTTTTCAGCACTTGATATATGAGGAGGAGATCACCTCTCAGTCTACGATCTTGCAGTGTCGGGAGATTGAGTTGTTTAAGTCGATCTTCATAAGTCAGATGTTTAAATCCTTGTATGTGCCGGGTAACCATTCTCTGTACTTTTTCAATTTTTTGTTTGTCGCCTTCATAATAGTGGGACCAAGACTGAATGCAATATTCCAGTTTGGGGCGAATGAAGGTAGTATAAAGTTTCTTTACGATTTCAGGAGTCCAAAGAGAAAAGTTTGACCGGAGGAGAAAATACATCCTGCGAGCAGAGTCAGTAACATGAATAGTTTGCAGATGAAATTTGAGTTGGTCGTCAACAATAACACCGAGGTCTTTGATCGAGTCAACACGTTTAATGGCCTCACCGGCAATGGTGTAATCAAAGTCAACAGCGTATTTGCCTCCAATCCTCAGGAGGAAACATTTGGATGGGTGAAAGGAAAGGCCATTGTTTTCTGCCCATTTTTCCAGTTTATAAATATCTTGTTGTATGGTGTTACAGGATAAGCCTACTCAGTGTAACCCTGAATAGTTCCAACTCAAGTGCCTGAGAGCAAATCCAGCTTAATAAATTTGCTAAGCCATACAGTCGAATTAGTTTGTGTAGATCGAAAGGATCTTTCTAAATGTGTAGTAGCGTACGAAAGAATTTGGTTGGGGTGGGGATGGGGATGGGGGAGAGAAAGACAAAAACAAACTCGGAATTCAACAAGAAAATTTGGCTCCTGACAGCGAGGAAAACCACAAGTTCATAAAAACAGGACATAGAAATTTAATTTTCGACGGATATTTTCCAGTCTTGGTCACCTGGACGAAAACGAAATACTACACTGAGTAATGAGCACTGTGAGGCGTGAAAACATGTCTTCCTATAGAGCAGTGACACGACGTAGTATTATTGTATACAACTCTATTGCTGGAGCCTTAATGGGTTAGCTGCAAGGGGCACTGCAGAGAGAAACAGAAGGGCGTCATACTGAAGCCGATGCTGTGAAGAGTGATTTCTTAGAACTAAAACGCGCGATTTTTGTTGTTGGAGAAAACAACGTTATTTTAAGCCTAAGAAATCCGCTCTTCCGTTGTTTTTCCCTCCATTTTTATGTAGTGCACCTTGTAGTTATGCCCTCTAAAACCCATACTGGTGCCAATATGTCGGCAAATGTCACTGCTGTATACCAATACTTACAATGAAAACGTTAAAAACACAAAAATTAAAAACCCAACATCAATGCATTGGTCAACGAGGGGCTGCCATCTTGGAACAGAATGACCACTGATCTTTATACTTGGTGTATTGGTTTTTATCCACACGATGAACTTTTGTACGATATTCATCACTCTTTCACGATTTACTGTTATTGTGCATGCCTAAAGCATGATTCTGATTTTTTTTTCAAAGTATGCTGGCTTCTTTTACATCGGCGATGTGGTTAGTGTTACCTGCATGTTTGGTCACAGCATACGATAAGTTCGACTTCGCAATGGCCTCCCCATGATCTTATTTTCTCACACCAAGGGCCTTCCGGCACTCTCCCACATAAATGGCTGGGCTCAGTGTATTGTTTCGTTTTCGTGCAGATGACCAAAATGGGAAAATTTCCGTCGAAAATTAAATTTAAACGTCCAGTTTTTATGAGTGTGTGGTTTTCCTCGCTGTCAGGAGTGAAAATTTCTTGTTAAAACCTCCACAACCACATACTGAGTGCAGATTCTCGGAATTCAAAGCGTGGTCCAACAGTTCAGTTAAGAAATCTACAAATAAAGGTGCGGTGCATTAAGTCCCTCTGAGCCCTCCCTGTAAAATATCCCTCTTTTAGCAATTTTTGTATATTTGGAACGTTCAAGTGGTCAGTTTTCAAAATTTCGTCAATTGCAATAAATACCTTATTTTTAGTATTTTTATCAAATGTTACTCTTAATTAATTTTGGGTCAATATCCCTCCCCTCACCCCGGATGATCCACTGCAAAGGTGTAAAATCCAAATTGATAGAACAAGGCGTTCGGAAGTTATGGGCGAACCAAATTAAAATAAAACTCGCTGAAGCCCATAGGCGGTGTTGAACGCACCGTTTACAATTGGTTAGGTATCGTAGCTCATGCGTATTTCCATGTTCGACCGAATTAAGTTTCTTCAAACTTGTTCGCACATGTTTCGCTCACTCAATCAACCCATTCAGTCGCGAACGAATCAGCGCTCCCCTTTCCCCCTTTTTTAATGATCACTTCTATTACATTCTTCCCTGTTCAGGCTCGGACTGGCCATAGTGCTATTGTGCCAATAACACAGGCGCCCATAGGCTAACATACTTTCGCCGCCCCTTTGGTAGTTTATTTTTTCTCCTCCCCACCTACGAAAAATGAATGGTTTTGACTTCCCTGTCCGATGATGACCTTTCCTTTCAGGCACAAATTCCCTTTTCTATTCTCCCTCTCTTTACTTACGTTTTTAACGCATTTTTTAAACTGATTCCCCCCCCCCCTCAACCCACAAAATTTCTAAAAATAACATTACTTGAAATGTAAGATGTGCATTGAAGAATGCACTCCGAAGCCAGAAAAGATGACAGAATATGAAAATAAGCAAAGCTTCTTGAGCTCGACCTTGGGCTTTGCTTGTGCTTGGGGAGCTTAGAGCACTTCCCCAAACCCTTACAGTTGGAGGCACCATCACGTTCATCAGTTTCCTGTAAAATGCATAGCGCCCCAGTCATTTCGGTAAATGGCACAGGCTTCCTTCCATCCACAGTCCATGTTCATGTTCATGCAAGCGGAAATAAATGAGGCTCAAGGTGGTCTGGAAGCTGCCCCTTCGAGAAGCATGCTGCCCTGAAAAGCTTCCCCTAATGCTTCCCTAATAACCCGATGCGCAGCGCTAATAACTCTTAAAAGTGCTTACGAGTAGTAGTCTTGATTTATATTATCTAATAATGTAGATACGCAATTTTCAACGTAGAAGAAAAAAATAAAATTTGTTAAGGAGTTTTAAACCGTGAAATGGTGACTGGGCGAAAACAAGAAAAACGGCCTTTAATGCAGCGAACCTATAGAGCAGCGTCATGTGACGTCATATTGGCTACAAGATAGATAGCTGCAGGGGGCACTAGATTAAAATGGAGGGTTAAACAACGGCACTTCTAATCAAGGCAGTGCTTTGAGAGCGGATTTCATAGGCTTAAAAAAACGTTGTTTTCTCCAATTCCTTATCCCTTATGAGATTGTAATCGGAAAAGAAAAGATTCCACGTGCTTAAAAATGTCAGCAACTGCCAACAAATCGACAAAAATCGCGCATTATAGGCCTAAGTAATCCACTCTTAACAGCATTGTCTTCAGTAAGACGCCCTTCTTTTCCCCCCTCCAGTGACCCTTGCAGCTATTCCTGTTACTGGCTCCAGCATAGAGTTATATACAATAATACAACGTTGTGTCACTGCCCTATTAGCAGAAAAACCGAACAAAACATTAAAATAAATGTGTAAACGTGTTTAAATTCGGTAAGATCGTGTTGCGCGCTATGGTGGTTAATAGTTATTGTTGTGTTTTGGAGTAGAAAATAGAGCCACAATAATTAGAGACAGACTACAGTTCATCATCGAAATTCCCTTGTAATCTTAGCCCCCCCCCACCCACCGCTCAATATAATAAAAGTTTCGTGAACTAGGAATTGGAAGACAAAAGTTTCTCACGTCACTTGACAATAACCCAATGAGCTTTCGGCACGTCAATCTCCCAAGATTCTCGGAACAGCGGACTTCGCCGAACAGGCGAACGATCTACTTGGCTTTTGCTTCGTAAAATCAGTTATGATCCAACGGAAACTGTCAGGTGAAAGGTGCTTTGTATACCAGCTGACTAGGCTGCTGTCAAGAGGTGATGGAGCGAAGAAGAAGAGAGAAAAAAACGGAAATTGGAAAGTTCGAAAAGAAGGAAGATATCTTTTTGGACACGAGCTGCTGACTCTAGCTTCTTTATCGATCGATGCCCCGTCAATTCTTTTCATTTCCCTGTCGTATCCAATAGAGTTTACACTTCACCGGAGATTGCGGCAACCATTTTTTTTTTTTTGTCTCTGCTACATTTGAGTGCTTTGTCAGCTGCTTTCGAGTTTACGAAATTGTAAATTTTTCTCGTGTCGCCAGAGAAAAGCATAAAAGAGTACGTCGTGTGTTTTTCTTTGGTCACTGCCGGTTCATACTTCGTCACCTAAGAGCTGCTCATTATCCACTGAATTCTGACCTGAGACTTAATTGAATTGTGCCATATTGCCATTTTTGGGCGCCCCTTGTGTACTTTTCCCCCCTCCCCCAAGAAAATTAACGAGGAGTTATTCCATCCCCCACACCAACCTGTCAATCTCCGTCCCTTTAACAGGGTTCAGACAATTTTTTTATTCCCTGACGTTTCCAGGTTTAGCAGGTGTATCCAATGGTAATTTCCAGGTGTTTACAAGAAGTTTAGTTAGGGAAACATGCAGTAGCTAATTTTTTATTAATATTTGTACGAAAATAATCCAACATCCCATAAAAATAGCTGTTTAAGGGACTAGTCCAGACAGGACATTTTTATCACAAATATTGTACCAGTCTAAGATTTGGTGTATTGAAGTAATATGTAAAATACTTGGACATATTAAGGCACAGATTAAAATATTTGCTACTAGCCTAGGATTTTGTTTCTGATCTGCTAATTCAATGAAACTTATACCCCGTTCGGAGCGCAAGCTTTTAATTCGGAATCGAATTCCGAATTGAGAGACATGCGGGTCGAATCCGGATTAGTTTGCTAGACCCCGTTTGGAGCGCAAGAGAGAAAGCACGACGAAAACAGGTTAGTTGTTAGTTTCTCAGCAGCTCACCAGAACACGCCATTGTCGCTTAATAAACGGATTCGTGCTTGTACCACCACTCACACCGTGGCGCCACCAGCCCGTAAATTGTTTCATTTTTTTAATTTTTAATTAATAGATGCTGGCATTCGTATAAACTCCCCTTGAAAATTAGTGCGTGCTTCCTTTGTTTATCGCGAGGCGTATTTGAGTAAACAGTAAACGAAACACGATGCCACCTGGTGATGAAATGTTGCTAATTCGGAATTCGACCCACATTGGTGTCCGGAGCGCACACTCAAGTGAAGTGAAGCGAAGCGAATCGTGTTCGATCCACCAACTGATGCGGATTAGTTTAACTCGGATACGACCCTCTTTACCTCGGATGTGTCCATCCCGTTCGCAGCGCATTTAGCATTTAATCCGCATATATGCGGATAGATGCGGGTTAAAGATGCGCTCCGAACGGGGTATTACAGATCAGACACAAAAGACAATTTTTTTTTCAAATTTCCCTGTCTTTTCCCTGATTTTCAAAGAAATTCTTGTTTTCCCTGAAATTTCCCTGAGATTTTGGCTCTATTTTCATTTTCCCTGAGAGTTCCAGGTTCTCCAGGTTTTTCCAGGTTTTGGAATTTTCAACCCTCTTTTCGGCACCCTTCCCATCCAAGAAAAAAGGTCATTAAAACTAAAAATCAATTTTAAAAAATGTGTTCCTTGAAATTTAGACAGTATTAAAAAAAAAAAAACGCACTCTGAAGCCAAAACGGAAGAAGAGTTTCGGACGAAGAAAAAGTAAGCGACGCAAATGAAAATCAGCGTGTTTTAGCCGTTACGCACAAAACTGTGATTACAGAAACTTACTTTGATGAAGCATGGCCATCGGACATACACATGACGGACACAACCACACATTTATTACGAGTATCTCCTAAGGTTGGCCGCACACCAAAATCGACAAAACGTGGTTGCAAGACGAAACGTCGCGAGACTTCGCATCTGGTGGAGAGACCCCCAACGGAGGAAACTAGAAGGAGCTTCGCTTTGTTGTCGTGAGACGCCTATAATAAAGACGCCTAAAGACGTCTCGCCACAACGTCGCATCCGGTGGGTGGCGCTCAGCTCATTCGTATGGTTTTGGAGACACGTGCAGCATGATGAGACAGGTTTCGACAAAATGTCCTGTCGTGAGACGTTTTGTCGATTTTGGTGTGCGGCCACCCTAAACAGTTGTTCACAGTGCCTGCTACAGAATTCGGTGGTACCAAGCTGTCATCGCAGCCAAGAAGGCAAGGAGTAAGAGGGTGTTTGACAGTGGTAATACATTTTGGATATGTTTTTTCTCTTCAGTTTTAACTCGAGAAACTTGCAGCAACTGTGTTATCAATCAACAAAAATGAAACGATCCAGATTTTCCCATGAGCCTTACAGATTAAAACAAATGTGAAAAAGGGGGCTGGGATGACACTAATAGTAATAAACGAATAATGACAAAATACCTAGGCATCTTAAACCTTATTAAAGAGGCAGACGTTTTTTGGTGCATGAGACACGAGTCAGTATGTGAAGAGCAATAAGTAGCCTACTCCCTCGATCGAAGCGAGACGACGCCTAACTGGAAATAAGCAATTGTTCACAATGAGCCTGTTACACAAAAAGGGTGACACCGTACTGTCACTGCAGGCAAGATGGCAAGGGAAGAAAATTTTAAAGTGGTAAGGGGAGATGCGCTGATTGAGTGTGCGAAGCGAACGAAAATCAGCGTTTGTTAGCCAGTGTAAGAGCAAAATTGTGATTGTAAAAGAAATTTACTTTATTGAAGCATGGACAAAACTACATGTTTATTGCACTCGGACTTCTTCTAGTTAACAATATTACTTTACATTTCTGCACTTAGAATGCAGTTTGGATTATACTGTGGACCACAATATTGTGGGTAACGCATATTAGTGGACGAGATGAAACGAGATTTGTTAAGCTCTCTACCTCGTCTTGACTTACACACCCTCGACATTCCTCGACTATACCATCAACTTAAAACTCCAAAATACCAGTGTTACCTGGTTGATTTTGGTTTCAATTGCCTGTTGAAAATATACGTTACATTTTTTAAAGCATTCTTCTTCTCAAAATGCTGTTCAATCTAGAGAAAATAAATCGAAGATGTCCTTCCGGTTCACTACCTACTGCGCATCTTACTACGCAGCCTCCTTCATATAAAAGCCGAAGCGGAGCGGCAAGCTCACCTTTTCGGACCTCTATTGTGCCCAAAATGGCTACAAGAGGGGAGGAGGGTGGGTCTGACGTAATGTATATTTTCAACAGGCAATTGAAACCAAAATCAACCAGGTAACACTGGTATTTTGGAGTTTCTAGTTGCCTTGAAAATATACATTACCTTTTTTAAAGCAATTCCATAGACTTTGTCAAGGCGGCGGTCGCCATTTGACTCAAGTACCCTCAGGTAGCGACCGGTTTCCTTCAGAAAATTCAGTATGTAAAAGGGAGTTAAAGTATACGTCGGGTGGCAACAAACGGCCCAATACGGTAAAGTCCCTCCGCTTGATGGAACATGTTCCGTAGATAGTGGGACGTGAAGACTGTAGGATGTCTCCAGGAGGCAGCTTCCATTATTTCGGTGCTACGGATGTTGCTGTAGGGAGCCCAGGATGTGGAGATTGTACGAAGTTTCAGGGCCGTTACCCTGATGCCTTCAGAGACGCAATTTATATTAAGTGCTTCGTAGGCTTGTACGATGACACTCTTTAGCCAAGTGGCAATCACGCGAAAGATCTGGAAAGTGACATGATGAAGGGACATGGAACGGGTCCCACCCCCTTTCCGTAGACATGCGACGGCTGTTGTGTTGTCTGTGTGGACCTGAACCGTCCGTCCTGCAACGTGGTCCTTGAAGTGGTGGAGGCCCAGAAGGACTGCAAGAAGCTCCAAGTGATTGGTGTGAAAAATGTCCCCTTTTGGCCAAGTACCTGATACTGTAAGATTGTCGATGTGAGCTCCCCAATCTGTTAGGGATGCGTCTGTGAAGAGGTGTACTTCTGGAAGAGGTTCGTGAAGAGGGACCGTGGTGGTTAGATTGGTAACGTCCGTCCACCATTGGAAAGCGTCCATAGGGAAGAGAGGACCGAGGGGCTCTGGTGGTAGAGTTAGTGCAAGGTGAGGATCTCCCCATAAATCGGATCGGTAGTGGTGGAATGGGCGAGCCACCCATCTGCTGTAGGGAACTAGGTTCGCAAAGGAGTCGATGGTCTCGATGGTGGACGCAAGGTCTCAGAATGTGTGTAGAGAAAGGCGGGCAAAAGCACGAGCGGAGTGAAGATGATCCTCTATGCGTTGGAGGGACGGCATGACTGTAGCCTCTTTGAGGTCGAAGAGAACTCCCAGGAACACGAAGGATTGAGCGGGTTGAAGTTGGGATTTCGAGAAATTGATTCTTAGTCCCAAGTGATGAAAAAGAGACACAATGTCCTTTTGGATGCTGGAGAGTGCAGTGGGGTTGGAGTGTGGGAGAAGGCAGTCGTCGAGAAAGGCATGGATGCGGACGTCTTGTTGGTGTAGATAGGAGAAGACGGGACGTAGGACCATAGTAAAAATTCGCGGAGCAGCTTTTAGACCAAAGCGGAGGCAGAGAAACTCAAACACTGTTGGTTTGAAACGAATCTCGGATGGAGGAGACTGTTTCCATTTGAAAGTGTGGATTGAGGATGTATTGATTCAATGGTTATAGGTTAAAAATCGAGCACGATCCACCCGATTTCTTGTTGCGTAAGAAGATGCTGCTGTAGAATCCTGGAGTGAATGAAGGCAACACTATGCGGATGGCATGTTTGCGAAGGAGGGACGTGATTTCCGTCCGCAGCAGAATGGGAGCTGGAGCCTCTAGGTCCCAAGGTGGATCTTGTACCGGGGGTTTTGTCAAGAACTACTGTTTGAAGCTGTGAGAAATGATTGATAGGATCACTGGGTCGGAAGTCACCTACTGTCAAGCTTTGGCATAGAATCAAAGTCGTCCCCCTACTTCTTGTGGGGGAGACGGAATGTCAATAAGTGTTTGTTGCGAGGACGGGAAGAGGAACATTGTCACCTGTTGGGAGGTGATGGTCTACCCAGGGAAGGTCCACGTCTGCATCCCTGGGAATGGGATGGAAAGGGCGATGCGGATCGTGGTGGTGGGGGTGGAGCAGAGTCAGGTACATTTACTGTTTTCCGATCATCCTTAGGTTGTTCCACTTTAGAGGATGAGGCAGATCGTTGTCTTCGATTCAGACGATTCTTGTTATAACGAGGCTTGCGAGAGATGTCCAAATGAGGAGCCACTTTAGGGATTAATCCACGGAACAAAGATTCGGACTAGTGGATGGGTTGATTTTGTAGTAGGTGACGAGTCAAATCGTGAGATTGGCTTCTGTATTGAGTGCAACTTCCCGTGGTAGAAGTGTGGAATAAAAACAGAGCACGAGTAAACCAGTTCATGGAATGGTAGGTGGCAAAGCAGCTCTTCCTAAAAACTTGGTTAATAAGGAAAGCCAGTTGGCAGGTATCTTCACGGGGAGGATCGGTGTAGAGTCTTTCGCAGAGTGCGTTGGCTGCCGTGCTGAGGACGTCTGCTTGGGATGCGGCGCGAAGGCCTAGGCAGAGGATGCGGTCGTTGTCACAAAGGACGTAAACGGGGGCAGCTGCTCGTCAAGGAAAGTAGAGGGCGGACCCAAATCAAGCTTTGCATCCGCTGTAAAAAACTCCGATTGAGGATAAGTGTCAAAGTTTCGAGGATTGGCCGTCCCTTCTCCAATGGGACAGAAAAAATAGTTCTAGCGACCCAGACGAGGAGGAAGGGGATCTTTGTCCAATTCGAGGGGTGTTCCATTTCCTAGGAGAACACCGCCAGTTCTAAGGAGGGTAGTAAGAAATGTAGTAGACTGACCCAGTAGTGGAGGTTGATGCGGGAGTTGATCACGTAAGCCAAAGCCAAACCCAGTGGCAAGACGTCGGTTCTTGGAAACAGGCTCGGAGGTGGAGGATGGTTTGTATAAAAAACAATCTGGAACGATCCTTTCTACTGTTTTTAGTAGTTCAGGCAAAGGAATTTCCGAAGGATCAGGGTCCCTTTGAAATGGAGGGTCAGGCTGATCCGAAAGAGACGGATCAGGAGAATAATAAGAGTCTAGGTCCTCGTCCGCAGGGTGGACCGGAGGAAGAGCGGACGGTGTGGGACGCAGATCGTCAGGAGCAGTAGAAGGACCAGCTTCTTCCAAGGAGGGCTGGTGACGCTTACGAATGGAGGTAAGCCAGGCCGAAGTGTAGTCAGAACAGGTGCTTTGCGCTTGAAAGCCTGGATCAAGGAGTCCATAAGAGTGTGGACCTGGGATGGAGTAAGAGGATCGTTGGTGCGCTGGGTTGCGGATCGATCAGTAACAAAGGGACGAGATGAGTGCGAGGAAAGGTCCAATGGAGTAAGGTGCGGATCGACGTAGGATGCCAGTTTGGCAGCAACCTTCCGGGCTGTAAGTTGAAGCTTGAGGCAAGCATAGCGTTATTTGGTACGAGAGAGTTCATCCGCCAGGGATCGTAGGTCCCAAGTTGGCGGAGGTTGACTGCAGGGGATCGGGGACGTGGCTGCAGTATCAGAAGGTAACGGAGCGGATGGCTCTGAAAGAAGAGGATTGAGGATTGAGTGGCAGACGAAACTGTTCTAAAGAATTCTGGTTCGCAGTGAGTTCAAGAATTTCCACATGATCCGCATGATCCGCAAAACGGAGGAGATGCAGATCGAGGCGTGCGGGATGAGGAGCCTTCCCTTGGCGTTCCCTTAGCACGAGGCATGAGGATCGAGGATAGGCAACGATAGCGGATGGAGGATAGGATGGACGCAGTGGATCGAAGTGTACAGCGTGGCGCGTAGAGAAGAAAAGGTGAGCTTGCCACTCTGCTTCGGCTTTTATATGAAGGAGGCTGCGCAGTAAGATGCGCAGTAGGTAGCGAACCAGAAGGACATCTTCGATTTATTTTCTCTAGATTCAACAGCATTTTGAGAAGGAGGATGCTTTAAAAAAGGTAATGTATATTTTCAAGGCAACTAGAAATGAAGATTTCTAGTCTTAATTGTAGGAGTTAGCAAGCTGAGAAACCAAGGAGGGAGAGAGAGAGACGAAAGTGAGGATATCCCACTTGGCAAGGTTTTACTTTATATTGGTGTGAGCAATTACTTCAGCTCGTCAGTTAAGGCACGATAAGGTAACGTGAAATTAAGGTGCAAAAATTGACATTTTTTTTTTAATGTTTAAATAATTTTTTTAGAATCCTACTATAGGAATTAAAATAAAAAAATTTTTAAGTTGTATTAAATTGATTAATATAGTGGTTTTTTTTCTGCTCCAATCTAATTTAACTCGTAACATTTTTTTTTTTTTTTTTTGCTGTAGGCTACTTTCGACGCGGTTTACCAAGAATCATAAATGTTTAAGTATGTTATTTTTTTTCATTACTATTGGTCAGAATGTTACGATTTTTTTTGAAAAGGTGTTCTCATAACAATTTTGCTTGATCCCTACTGAATTTATGATTTTTAGAATAAATTACTGGTATTTTACTGATGATGTGATATTAATTATTATAAGCATAGTATGATAGCTGAGCATATGAAGTACTGCCACAGATTAGAAAGTTAACTAAATATTATATGTGATATATTTGCGTGGTAATATCTTGTGGGTTCTGCTACAACATAACTATAACTTACAAAGAACTTACACTGCTGTTGGTTCACACAATAATGGACATTTGTATTCAAGGTGTCAAGGCTTCTTATAACTTCTACATGTTGCTATGGCACATAATATGTTACAATATAGACTCCTGTACTATGGTAGTAAGGTTACGGTAAACTGTGAAGGTGAACATATGGAAACTGAAATGGCTACCTTGTGGTGTCTCGATGACGACACCACATCATAGCATCTTGCTTCTTCCAGGGCAACGCGGTTGGGAGTGGTAGCGCTTGTTGTGGCTACTAATACCTCTGCTAATGCTTTTGCCTTTGAAGCAACAACAAGGCAAAGCTTTATCAGAGGTATTAGTAGCCACAACAAGTGCTACCACTCCCAACCGCGTTGCCCTGGAAGAAGCAAGATGCTACAT
>JAHWFP010124066.1:15432-28452 GCA_023313725.1 Lithobius niger | reverse complement strand
GCTACCACTCCCAACCGCGTTGCCCTGGAAGAAGCAAGATGCTACATCTATAGTTAAAGGGATATACCTCCCAGCACCATTTTTCTCGATCCTCCTCATCAAGTACGAGCCCAAAGGTCTATTGTTAGTCTTTCCCTTTTTAAAAATCCGTTTTAAAATGTGGCGTCTAGGAGATTTTCTGTTGAACAATTGTTAACTTTATTTGCTGCGTCCCGCAGTACATGATGCATTGCGCGCTTACAATTATCATAACGTTTCATCTCTGTGTGTACGTGTACTAATTTTCTAATAATTACCATGAGATCAAAAATCTAAAAGACTAATGCGTTAAAAATTAAAATTGATTATTCCAATAGATCACTGAAGCAAAATTTTAAGACACTAGCCAAAAAAAATTATAAATTGTGATTTTAAAATACGAGAATCATTCCGGTTTGTGACGACACAATTAATGCGTTCACGCTTGCTTGTCTATTAGGCACAATGCCAACTGAGATAGTAGCTGCGTTTTCGCTGCGAGGAACGAAGGCTACTGTCTCAGTTGACCTTGACTATGATAAATGCGCGGATGCGATCGACGCGTAGCTGTTATAAGGCAAGCGGAAGGTTATAAGGCAGGCGGTATGTTGCTTTAACTTTCTAATCTATGGTACTACATTCGTTTACACTACTAGCATAGTCCTCACAAACAAAAAGAACGGTTTCTGTTAAAGGGCAATTACATCCATTTTGACATGCATGTTTGACTTCTGGATCACTTACACACAAAAAAAGGGTTTAACGAGCGTTAACCACTCCTGGTCATCTGCCCGAAGCCCTATGTCTGCAACATCCAGACTCCCAGGTGGTCACCCACCCAAGTATCAATTCAGCCCAATGCTGCTTAACTTCGGGGATCTGACGAGAACCGGTGTTTCCAGCACTGCAAGGCCGCAGACACAATAACTAAACACAAGAATTGCGGTAATAATACGTTACGTACGTCCGATATAACAATTTAATTACTGCATCACCAAAACACGACACGGAGGTCGCCATTGTTTTGCTGGAACGCGCAGAAATTAATGCCGACAGACGGATCTCTTTGATTTCGACTCGCAGCCGATTGAGATAGCTGTGTTGAGTGTGAGGAGCTCAAGCGTCTGACGGCCTTAGCTGGCCAGCTGGCCGTCAGACGCTTGAGCTCCTCACAGTCAATATAGCTATCTCAATCGGATGCGAGTCGAAATCGAAAAGTGACATCTGTCGGCATTAATTTCTGAGCGTTCCAGCAAAACAATGGTGACTTCCGTGTCGTGTTTTGGTGATGCAGTAATTAAATTGTTATATTGGACGTGGACGTACGTAACGTATTCTTACCGCAATTGTTTAGTTATTGTGTAAGTGATCCAAAAGTCAAACATGCATGTCTAAATGGATGTAATTGCCTTTTAAAGGCACATAACTCCCTCCGGTATATTTTAACAGTTTTTCTCGATACGTTACCGGAAATAGTTTTATATAAACTGATTTACCTTTCATTTGCTGGTCTAAGGGTACGACGCCGATGTCAGATGTGGCGCATGAATGTTATTAATCTTCTTTTAGACCAAACGGAACCTGAACTCCCGCCGCTGGCCCTTTTGCTTCCGAGAGCAATGCGCGCCGCGGTTGTGTGAACTACTTTTTAGCGCAGTTGACGTATAAGAAAAGTGGTGAGGACGGAAGAATTTATGTGCCTTTAAATGTAAAACTGTTTGTTAAATATCCGAGTACAAGTAATAGTTTATAATAAATAATAAATAATAAATAATAATTCGTTGCAGGAGAAACAGGACACGCAAGGACAATGAAGTCACTGACAGCGAGCCTAGTGGACAGCGTACAATTAGTAAGAGAAGAAAAATAAAACAAAAAAAACCAAACGTGCATCGAGGGTAGGGCGACACCATGGTAATTACACAATTGTATAAAGCATGGCAAGTTTAAGGTTGCCAATTGTCAATTGCCGGAAGAACAGGATGCCAATTTAAACAATTTTAAACATTTTAAAATAAAATACAATTGCTTTAAATTTAAATTTTTAATTTAAAAAGAAAACATTTCAAAATTTAATAATTTTAAAATTTTAAAAATTCAAGAACAAATTGTAATTTAAAGTTTAAATTTAAAATTTTTTAAAAATTCAGAATTGTTGTGTACATCAGATATAGCTTATAAAACCCGTCACTTTCTGACTGGCGAACACCTACTTTTCATATAAAAGTGTAGTACTGTTCTTTATCTGCAAAACTTTACAACCGAATTGCTTAAATCTATTACCACTTCGTCTGTAGGATTGTGCATGTTAAAACAACAACAGAAAATATCGATTCTAGGCATATATTTCATTCCATTTGTGAGAAAAAGGACATCCGAAATTTTGTCCTTAGAAATAAATATACAGGAGCAGACTTAAAACGTTAGCTTAAAACGTTACTGAGTTGATTTGTCCTGAAATAAATCTGAAATATATACACGTTCGTCATACACCACACATAACACCAAAAGTGTCTCTTCACCTTCAGTACCACTTTTTTTTCATCAGCGAACTGAGAACTCCCGAAGTAAAATATCATAGTAACTTCATTATTATATTTCATTTCAAATTTCTCCTTGGTAAGAAAGTTGAAAGAAAAAAAATCCTTTCAGAAACTGTGCAAACAACATTCTAGAACTTCGGAAAAAAACCATTGAAATCAAGCTAAAAAAAAAAAACAGCAGCGTAATTGAAAACTTGAGTTTCGCCAGTTGCGGAAAATGAAGAGTTCCTCCGCAATAGTTTTATTTCTCATTGTTTTTCTTTTTTCTTCTTCAAGGTGGGATTCGCACGAAAGGCGAAAGAAAACAACACGGATTTTGTTTGCCTCTTTTCTTCTGTGCTGCTCCACATCAAATTAGGATTTTTCATCGCGAAGACAAGGTATATTACAACCCAAGAAATTGAATTGAGTTTTGGCGCACAGCGGTCTGAGAACAAAGCTTAGTTGCGGTCTTCGGTGTAACCTGCGACCCACAAGAATCTGCGCGCCTCCATAAAAAGTCATTCTTGTGAGACAAGGTGAAACCACTTTGTTTTTAAAACTGTACTTCCAAAATGTCTTAAATCCAACGTAGTATATATTTTTAAGGCCTCTCCAGACAGAAGAAAATATCGTGCGAAGCTATGCGTATAACAACGTGCCTACAAGGTCAATATTGCAGTAATCGTGTGGTTTGTGTTGCGTTAAGGACGAATATTGAAGTCTTTTTTACACCATACTGCGTCGGCGTGCAACCGCGAGCAGCCAGTCTGGTTAGGGCTTAAAGGCCTCTCCAGACAGAAGCAAATTTCGTGCGAAGCTATGCGTGACTACGTGCCTACAAGGTCAAAATTGCAGCAATCGTGTGGTTGGTGTTGCGTTAAGGACGAATATTGAAGTCTTTTTTACACCATAGTGCGTCGGCGTGCAGCCGCGAGCAGCCAGTCTGGTTAGGGCTTTAGTCTTCAGTACAGCCGCAACGGTTGCGAAGACTACGGCAACGACTTTGTCCGTCCGTCCGTCGCCTTTTAGACTTCTGTACAGCCGTACCGGCTGAGAAGACTATTGCAACGACTTTGTCCGTCCGTCCGTCGCTTTTTTTCAACTTCGCAACGGTACCAGATAGAGATGACTACTGTTTACAACGTTCGATTTAGTGTCAAAAGTTAGTTAAATAACATGGCAAATTAAAACATCGTTACTTTTTCATAGCTAATAGACTGCTTCGACGTCACTAAATTAAATAATAACATTTGATCGTCGATTTGAAATCATAAAATAACACCGCAATAAAAAGAAATGGCTTTTAAACCATGCGCAATGGCTGTTTGCCGTGACGTCACCATGAGTTGGCCAATGACGAACGAGAACAGCGGCTGTTTGGCCGTCTTATTGGACTAGCCCAGTCACGTGATATGAACGTCACAGCAAACAGCCATGGCGTGTGGTATAGCTTCGTTTAAAATAGTCTCGTCGCATTGTTGCGTGAATGAATAGGTTTACCGTAGAATCAAATTCTCCATTAGGCCTATCTGCTACTTACGAAATCAAAACTGCATTAAAAATTTTTTTTTTTTTCATTTTAGGCCTAAAATCATGTTACCACGGCAACGTCAACTTGCTACGAGTCGCAACAGCGTCATCAACAGCGTCTCTCTCGCTACGTTGCGCATTACGTTGTTAACACTGTAACTGTGTACCTGAAGGCGCACCGTGTTGCAAAAATGAATATGCTTACTATACAATTCAACTCTCCGTTAGCTGCTACTTACGAAATTAAAACTGCTCGTTAAAATTAGGCCTAAAAGCTGACAATTAAGCCTAAAATGTAAAATAGGCCTAAAAGCTAACACATTTTTAACCAGCAATTGTGATGGTTACTGCTTTTAGATTAGTATAATAGAGACAGCCGTTGTAGTGCATGATATAGAGGTGTGCGCCTCAACATTGGAAGTGGGGGGAACTGTACAGATGATCGGTGTGACTAGGCAGTCGCTGTAGCCGCTTGTTTTAACTTCGCAACGGTACCAAATAGAAATCACCGTTTTTCTTTGCGTTCAGACATTAGTTAAAAAAT
Source organism: Lithobius niger (assembly GCA_023313725.1). Classification (NCBI taxonomy): domain Eukaryota; kingdom Metazoa; phylum Arthropoda; class Chilopoda; order Lithobiomorpha; family Lithobiidae; genus Lithobius; species Lithobius niger. The sequence continues at coordinate 23,835 of JAHWFP010124066.1, read as the reverse complement.
ATGGAAAATTAAAACACCGTTGCTTCCTTATAGCTAATATACGTTATCGGCTTAACTCAGTGAAATAATAACAGTTGATGGTCGCATTTAATCACTACATGAAGACATGCAACCACAAAATCAAAACAATTTAGTTAACGACACGCTTCATTTAAAATACTCTCGACACCGTCTGGCACGGATGAATCGGCGTACTCTCGAACCAAATACTCCGTTAGTGCTACTTACAAAATTAGAGCAGGTAAAAAAAATTAAGCCTAAAAGCTAAAAGTTAGGCCTTAAATAACGTTGTCACGGCAACGTCAAGTCTGCACAACGCGTTGCGTAAATGAGTAATCAATTAAAACTAAATACAGATGCAAACCTATTTACGTTGCTTCAAACTCTCGAACCCAATTGTCCCTTAGCTGCTACTTACGAAATTAAAGCGACAGTTAAAAAACATTAGGCCTAAAAGCTGAAAATTAGGCCTTAAAATAATGTTGCCACGGCAGCGTCAAGTCACCACAACGCGTTACATAAAACAATCAGCATACTATCGAACCCAATTCTCCGGTAACTGCTACTTAGAAATTAAAAAACGGCGGGTAAAAATTAGGCCTGAAAGCTGACAATTATGCCTAAAATCTAAAACTAGGCCTAAAAGTTAACCTTTTTTAACCGGTAACTGTGATGGTTGAACTTTTAAATAATAATAGAGATCACTGTTGCAGTGCGTGATAGAAGTGGACGCCTCAGCTTTTAAAAATAGGTTATTATAGGTTTTATAGGTTATTTTGGCAAAAATATAGAGCCAGAATTAAAATATAGGCTTTTATAGGTTTTATAGATTTTTAAAGGTTGGCTGCGACCCCTGTGTGTTACTTTTAAAAAGCATGAAATCGTGAATTTAATTTTTTTCATTACACACTAAATGAAAGGAATTACCAATGCCAAAGGATGTATTGGTCATCCAAAAACAGAATAAAGATAGTTGGACAACTTGACTTTTCTGAAATTATTATTATATTTATTTTATTTTGTTGTCTTTTTCATGTGTTTCAAAACTATTCTTCATTTCCCTAAAATTTCCCTAAGATATTCGCCCTATTTTAATTTCCATTACGGCAGAACTGTCAGTGCTGGTCCGGTGGCCCCGGAAACTGCTAACCGACCGGGATCCAGACTGATATGGCGACCAGTTTCCAAGGTCATTAGCTTCGGGGGGGTCTGTAACCGATCTCAGCTCAACCTGACCGATACCGTTCGTTCACTGTCCATTACACGACGGCGTGTAGTAAGATCTGATTTCATTACGTTAGGCATGAACCTTACACCAAAACTTGTGTAATCTTTCTCTTTACTTCCGGACTGCCATTGCCCGTGACACGCCGTTATTAGATGCCATTGTAAAATTGCAGTAACAGTTCGCACCTGAGTTCAGGCATTACAAGCGTTGACCTTCCTCCCAACGCACCAGATTTGGTTTTAGCTCAAACACCTAAAAACTTCCTCGTTTTTCATCAGTCTCACCCCAAAAGTTTTAATATTCAGGGCTGATTTACGAAACGCGCACAGCGCCTGGTAGAGAGATTGAGTGGAGCGTCATATCGTGCCACGTGCCAGAGTCCGCTTGTTTGTTTATATGCAAAGCAGGCATGGAACAGCAAAAGCCGAATCATTCGTTCCGCGTGCGGTCCCGAGATCTATAGCAAACTGAAAAATGTCCGCGCGCCGCTTACAGTATGGGACGCGGAAACTGGTTCCGTCAAGTCGCATTCTGGGATAGGAAAATGGCGAACTACGCACTGTCGTTTACAACAGGCTACTTCGCTGCTTTCATCAACGCAAAAGCCTGCACGAAATTTAATAACCGATACGTGCGATATGTTTTTATGCAACAAACACCAAGCTTCTCGTGCTACTGTGTGGTACAAATCAAAAGAAATTGTCGAATTAACGTCCTTTTCAGTTGCTACGGTTATTTCGGTTGTCATTAAAATAAAAAAATAAATCACAAAATACAAACAGCGACGTTTCGGAAAAGGACACTTTCCATCATCAGGTTTTTAAAGAGTTTTTAAAAATGTTGACATTTGTGAATAGGTTGACTGGGTTTTACCATGAATTTTTAGCTAATTTTTTTAAAAACCTGATGACAGAAAGTGTCCTTTTCCGAAACGTTGCTGTTTTTATTTTGCGCACTGTCTTGACTGATTTTAATAATAACTTGTGATGTGCTGTTTATAATCTGAAGGTTATTTGGGGACAGAGAGACAATTTTGCTGGTAAAATACCTAGGAGTTTTTCAATACTACAATAGACATGAGCACGAGTACATTTCCGAGGCCTTTCTCATCCCGAATGCATAGGGGTTGCGTCGAGGCCGAGAGAGGGTTTGCGCCGTATTGTTCTGTTCGGATATTGTACATTGCTGTGTGCAGCATGGCGTTTCTGAGTTCCTGTACCAAGCGGCCATAAACATAAACACGCGTCTGATCTCGCCGGCTTCCGGCACAACAGCTCACATGCGGGAAGGCGACCTGATTGCTTGTCAAGACCGCATGAGCTACATGCGTCCGTCCCCGGAGTGTTGACTTTTTTCCACGAACGCACCTTTAGAGCTGGGCCGTTGTAAGAATGAATGTCCAACTCTCCACCCAGTCATGGCGGGTAACTTCATTTTATATCTGTCTGAGGCAGGTTTATTCACTAACAGCAAACCTTTTCCCCAGCTCCCCCCCCCCAATCTGGGCCGTGAATTGGACTCTCTCGTTCTCTGTAATTATTTGGAAACCTTACTTTTCACGCTATCGACTTAATTCACCTTCCTGTCGAATTCTTTCGTCGTTTTACGGTTCAGAAAATCATAACGAAAACCTGCGCAAACGCTTATTTATTTTTAAAAAGTAGTATTAAAACATGTTAAAACGCTCCTCGTGGCCATAGTGATGTAAGTGCTTGCTAAGGACACAATGCTCAATCCTAATTCACCTCTTACTGTACAGCTAGGGGACTGCACACTTAGCATTACATATTAGGCGCTAGGTCAAGGTTTGCCCCCTTGTCCTGCCCTCATCAGCTCTGGTGGTTCGACTAGCTGGTCTGACCACCACACACCAATTCACTCGAGCCTTCGAAGCTGTCCCGTTTTATACCCGAGCGGGCCGGGGCAGAAGTAATAGTTATAGCCATACTTTTGCAACAATGGTCCGCCGATAAGTGATTTATCGTGCGCCTTTTTCGCTAACAGGTTTCGAGGACTGAAAGAAAAGTCCGAGGCGCAGCCGAGTTCGGGTGGAAATGATGAACAAGTACCAACTAATTTTTCCTTGATATTGACTGATCCGACGTTTTTGAATTATTGGCTGTATGTTTTGTAGCAGGTAAATTATAGGTAGCACTACTACATGTTCTACAAAAGTGCAAATAAACCATAAGTTTGTCGATTTACGCAAGTGAGTGCTTGTGAATTAATTCAGCGATAAAATACCGGCAGTGTTTTAATACTAAACTCTACGTCGTGTTATTACAGGTTCTGCAAAAGTCGCACGAAATCAACTTATCAGCCAAAACATTGTCAACAAGTCGCACGATAAGTAGTTATCGTGTGACTTTTAAACAATGCTTTTGGTGATAAGTTGATTTCGTGCGACTTTTAAACAATGCTTTTTCTGATAAGAGGGAATCGTGCTAGTTTTGAAGATAAAGCATTGTTGCAACCGGTCTGATACGGAATATATCGTGCGCCTTTAAAACAATGAAAACGAAGAAAGTATGGTCATAACAATAGGCTCTTGCCTGAGGCATTACGTCACGTGACGGCTAACTGGCGCGATCCGGTCCTGACTGGTTGCATAATAGGACTGGCTCGCTTACCCGGATGTTGGCGCTGGGCCAGCTGTCATGTGTGTATGGTAACTAGCGGCGCGCAGCATCCATGTTAACGGCAAGGTGCACCGCACGAGTGGCTAACTACGGTGCGTGTGCATTGCCGCACATGTAAGCACGTTACAGTGAGACCGACGTCATACCGCGTGATGAGAGTGCAACAAGAAAACTTGATTTCGACCAGAACATTAGTAAACGGAAGTTATCTCCGGGCTGACAAATTATTGGTTGCAGTTTATGATGTTATATTTTAAGCCGCAACGAGCGTGGTAGCGCGAGAGTGGCACGTAATTTGGAAAAAAAAAGACCATAATTTTCGTGAACAGCTACCTTGATTTCAAAAAAATATTCATTTTCGATTTTTTTTTACAGAAAATCTGAAAATTAGGCCAAATCAAGGTCGCTGTTCACGAAAATAATGGTCATTTTTTTTTCAAATTACTTGCTTCGCTCACGCTGCCACGCTCGCTGAGGCTAAACATATAACATCAGAAACCGCAACCAAAGACGTGTCCGGCCAGAGATAATTTCCCTTTACTAATGTTCCGGGCGAAATCAGGTTTTCTTGTAGCGCTCTCACCCCGCAGTATGACAGAGTAACATTTAAACATGTTTTAATAATTCTTTTTAAAAATAAATAAGCGTTGGCTCACGTTTATTCGTTACTATTTTCTGAACCGTAAAAAGAAAGGATTCGACAGGTCGGTGAATTCAGTCGACAGCGTGAAAAGTTGGGTTTCCAAATCATAACTCTCGTTCGTACTTATACAAAGGGTCCAGCTCTAACGAGTTTTTGAGTCTGTGCCCATAACGTTATGAAAGGTGAGCCACTCAAATGAGCACTGGAAATAAACCAGAAAAACATAAAATCAAACTTCGACTCGGCATTTCTCAACTGATCCAGGTCGCATCCTCCGACAGCTCGCCTCCAGTTACTCGTTTGGCGTTTTTCGTCATTGAACTTCGTCCCAGGGTTGGAAATAATCAAGATTAATTTAAAATAGTCGAATTAGTCGGACTATTTTGTGATTATAATCGGATTACTTTGATTATAATCGGATTATTTTGATTACAATTGGATTATTTTGATTACAATTGGATTATTTTGATTATAATCAAAATTATTTGATTACTAGCGGAGTCGCTCGCTTCGCTCGCTCATTCCGCGTCGTCTCACGCCCCGTCCCTTCCCCCCCCCCTCATTAAGTTGCCGTTTGGTCGGTAGATGGCATCGTATGTTCGCGCTGCTGCACGTTGCGTTCTGGGCGCAGCTACTATCTGAGCGGGCCTTGGGTGCTATTCTTGTAATTTGCCGTTCGGTCGGTAGATGGCATCGTATGTTCGCGCTGCTGGACGTTGCGTTCTGGGCGCTGCAGATGCAGATGGCTGCTTCGTATGTCCTGCTTGCTGCTGCTGCTGCTGGCTGCTGCTGGCTGCCTTGCGGATTTAGTGTAATTATATATATAGATAATAAGATTTTAATAACATGTAAGATTACAACAATAATTATGACATACCGGTAGTTAAAAGTTGTTCGAATTTGCTCTATCTCTTGCTACTGCCAAAATGCCATTACCAAAGTATTAAAAGTTTAAAACGTGATTACCACGTGTAAATTTCAATGTTAACATGCACACCGCACTAACTACTATTGTATAGTAATAATATTTAGTAAAGTCGGTGTAGGGAACGTGGCACACTGGCACATTCCTCACGCAGAGCTGATTAAATGAAACTGTTACATCAGCTGCAATTGCTAGTTGCCGCCTAGAAGTACATAAGTTGCAAAGTCCTTTAGTTTTTCCTGGATTTAAGGGTTTGAATGTTGCCATTAATTTCCCACTTTGGTTGTTTCTAATAGGTTGCTTATTTTAGTAAGGATCAGGTCAAAAAACTTGGAAGATATATGTTCCTGTACTGCGGAAGATTCAAGATTCAGCAGTGTATTTTATTTTGGATTGTTTTAAATTCTTTTGCACTTCTATATTATATCGACAGTTTTGTGTCAACCTGATCCTTGATTATAATCAGGTGAATTTCAATTTTAATCAAGTGATCATAATCGTGATTATAATCAATGATTATAATCGCTTGATTATAATCCTGACAACCCTGCTTCGTCCCATAATGAAGACATTTTTAATTTGTGGGACAGTGGGATACGAAATAAAATCACCTCCTGACCAGCAGACGGCCCACAAGTGCATAAAAACATCAAACACAATTTAATTTTCAGTCGTATTTGCTGATCTTGTTCACCTAAAAACAAACACAGCATACATTATGAGTAATTAAAGACGGAAAAGCCAAAGGCTCACAAGAAATAAATAAATACAGACGCAAACCTATTTACGTTGCCTTTTGGACTTATATGTCAGACTGCCTGAGCGAGGAATCGAACCCAGGACCTTTGAAATCAAAGGCCAAGGTCCTACCGCTCAGCCAGACTGACACGGGTTTTTTTTTAATTTATTTTTATTTTTTTTAAAGGAAACGTCCATAGGCAGCATTTAACACGTGCATATATACATATAAACAAACACTTTCCAATCGCCACTGGAGGGACGCTTATTTGCCGCGCCATCCTCCAAGTGAAACGAATGGAACACTTAAACGTGTCAGTGTCAGTCTGGCTCAGCGGTAGGACCTTGGCCTTTGATTTCAAAGGTCCTGGGTTCGATTCCCCGCTCAGGCAGTCTGACATATAAGTCCAAAAGGTAACTTAAATAGGTTTGCATCTGTATTTATTCATTATGAGTAATGGTAGACTTACAATACACAAACAATACGAAATGGTGTTGTACTTACAATAAAAATCAAATAATCACATATAAAACGGAGCTTGACACACACTGACTGGCGATCCACCATCTTGGACGACCACTGACCTTACACATTGTTGACAGGTAACGTTTTAAACCAGTCCTGCCATTTTTACATTTCTGGAAAGTTTTCAATCCGCTTCTGCATTGCAGCAAATAATCGCTTGTGATGAACCAGATTAAAAACTTTCTTGATATGGATAAATATGGCAGGACTGGTTTAAAACGTTACCTGTCGACAACGTGTGTCAGTGGTCGTCTACCTGACCATTCCAAGATGGTGGATCACCAGTGAGCTGTTTATGTGTCAAGCCCCATTTTTTATGTAATTATTTGATTTTTATTGTAAGTACAACACCATTTCGTATTGTTTGTGCATTACATGCTACGTTTGTTTTAAGCTGACCAAGGGCATCAAATATGACTGAAAATTAAATTGCATTTGATGTTTTTTATGCACTTTGAGCCATTTGCCTGTCAGATGGTGATTTTATTTCGTAAAACATTCTTGATTTATCGACCGGAAATCAAAACTGGGCTACCCGTGTAGCATACGAGCATTCTATCACAGTGCGGTCCTATTGTCATCTTCCTCGACACTTCCAGGTCTTCCGTAGATTCCAGGTTTTCTTAGAACCATGTTTACCCCAACAGTATCAAGAAAAGTTTCACAGGCACGCCAGAAAATTTCAAGTTCAGGGAGTTCTAAGTTCATATTTTGCCCTGGAAGTATTACTGGAAAAGAGGATTAAACTATATCCAAGTATGAATTCCTAGTAAGGCATCTTTTTATAGTTGACGTGAGATGCGTGTGCTGTTGGTTTTGGGCAAATACTAAAGTGCTTGTTCATCGTTGGACAATAAGCGACGGTTAGAAGTTTCCACGATACAGTCAGTATTGATTTTAAATCAAATGGCAGTGTTGTTTGTTACCTCTTGGCAACCGTTCACAAAATTACATCTAAACTGCAGTCTCACGGGAATTATAAATTGGGAACGGTGGTTGAGATTCCTGCATGATACGTGGTGACTAGTTGGTGAAGAGCTGGTTGTAGTCCCCTGTAATTCCAAACCAATAAAAGTAGTGTTAAAATTTATTGTAACGTGTGAAAGTACAGATACCTAACACAGTTAAGGTAAAAGTCCATTCGTACACGTAGCCCAAAATCCCATAGGGGTTCGAATCAGTTAAGAGTTAAATGAGATAGTCCAGGTAACAGTCGATAAACGAGCAAGGATACAAAAACAGTAGACTTTTAGTCGGCAAGTATTTCGCCAATATTTCCTCTGGCCAATATATTCCTGGCTAATATCCTTCTGGTATACAACTCCTTCCCCCACCCGTACTAATGTTGTTTCCATTACATCAATGTTGTTGCTTAACATAACAGTATCCAATATTTTTTACACGTTAAAGATTGCGAAACTTTCGTTTTCCCATTGGACGTCCGATGCAGAAACAAGAAATCTCCCCAAAACAATACTTGTTAGGGGTTCCCATGTAGGCGCCTGAAAATTTGCCAAACCTAGAAGTAATTAGTACAAAGATGAAACCAATAGCATTCGCCCTTGAAAACTATCGTCATTTATTGAAATACTGAATTTCCTTTCACAGTTAAGCACAATTATACAACCTTTACTTTACTGTTCCTCTTGAACTTTCCTTTCCAATGATACCAAACATAACCGGATGTAACTACCGGAAGTGATA